>CM035793.1:43346163-43628663 GCA_020466265.1 Siphamia tubifer
ATATTACTTTATTATTTAACTGGACACCAAAGGGGGCCAAGATCACCCCTGATCTAATGGATTTAGGAATCTCTTAATCAGTCTGACAAAACTAGGGGCCCCTCAATGGCCTCTCGCCCAGGGGCCACACAAAGCTAGAGACGGCCCTGTTCGTTAGAGCGCAAAACTGGTTCCCGTGCAGTCAGGTGTCACCTCCATCACAGTGCCAGGTTATTAAATAATCAATTTTAATAAGATTGAATTATTGTATTATTTAAATTAAGACATAATATTGTTCAAATTATACTTATTTTTCCAAGAAATGTTAGTTTTTTCAGGTTATTCATATAATTTTTGTTTGGATAGTTTATAAAAGTATGGATTTAAAATTTTCATTGGATTTGTGGCACTAAAACAAAGACAAAAAATTGGAGTTGCCATTTATATATTATTATTATTATTATTATTTAACTGGAGAACAAATGGGGTTGAATGTGGTTCTCTGGAAATAAAATCATGTTAATGCCCCTGAGTTAATGGATTTAGGAATCTCTTTATCACAGTCTGACATAACTAGGGGCCCCTCAATGGCCTCTTGCCCAGGGCCCCCACAAATCTAGAGACGGCCCTGTTAGTCAGAGCCCAAAAGCGGTTCCTGTGCAGTCGGGTGTCGCCTCCATCACCGTGTCCTGGGCTGTGATCAGACAGCGACAGCAGCTCGACCGTCCTCCAGCCGTCACAGTTTGACAGTGTCATCGTCTGGCGTTTCCTCCTTAACAGGAAACATCTCACATCAAGTGCAGCCATTAGTTTCCTTTTTCACAGATTTAAGCCTGAAGCTGCTCCTGACAAACACAAATGTCAAGTTCTGCCACTAATTGGGGTCGTTGTGCTTCTGCTCAACGAGGCGATAATTGAGCCCAGGAGAACGTGGGTCTACCTTCACCTGTCCACATCTCTGTCCAACTGTGGGAGGGTTTTGGTCCTGAAGGGGATCTAAAAAAGAAAAGTCAAAGTTTTTTTAGTTTTTTTACATTCACTTCATTATCCCACAGTGAAGGAAAATCTGCCTTGGGCTTCTTCTACCTGAGCCGCATCTACACAAACCCACTGAGAAAACAGTCAACACACAAGAAGAAATGACTGAAAGCCTACAGGAGACACTATAGGCATGTTTACAGGAGACTTTTTATTCCTGTTTAAAGGCCTGTTTACACAAACCTGGGAATTTTTGAAATTGTAATACTTTCAAAACTGTTAATTTTACACTGCATAGTGTGGACACATACAGACACTTTATGGCATATTTGCTGTTATTCCCATCTTAATTCTAAATTCGATAATTCCTCTCACATGTAAACAGTTAATTCCTCTTTAACATTATTCCTGTCATTCTGCACATGCTCCTGGTCTTTGTCACAATGTTGCACATATTTCACATATTCTGCTGTCGGCATTAGTTTGTTTATTCAGTCAAGTTTCTGCTTCATAATTATTACAAAAATAAAAGGGAAAAAAAGTCACATGTAGTATCTGGTCTAACATGTTGATAGTTCAAACCAAAGCAAAACAGGAAGTGGATGTGATAGTTTTCTTCCAGTACACATCCAGTCCAATCAGAACCCTCAAGAAACATCAATGAACTAGAGCAGAATATATCTTTCCATGGAAACCTTTATTCTGAATTATCATTTCCATGTAAACAAGGAAATAGCTTTAATTCTGAAATTATTTCATACAGAATAAATAAGTAAATAATTATAATAATAACAATAACAATACTACTACTACTACTACTACTACTACTACTATTAATAATAATAATAATAATAATAAATAACTAAATAAATGAATACAAGCCCAGGTTTATCAGTGTGTTTTTTGTATAAAAAAGGGAAGGAGTGTTTTATTTTGTGGAAAATTGCATTGCTCACTATGGCTAGCTAGCGTTTCACCGTACTCGTCCGAACAAAATTGTTAATAGGTTCATTTAGACAATGAACTAAATGACATCTAAAGAGACACTTTCTCACCTGATTTTTTAAAAATCAATAAACTCATGTATTTAAAGAATTTAGAGTTCAAGTGAAATCAACTTCACCATGTCGATTTTTGCTCAGATAAGAGTGCAATGCATTGTGGGCTATCGTGTAATACACTACAGTGTAAACAATTTGTGTACTATCTGATCTCTGAGTAGGTAGTACAGAGTATGAATATTATAAGCATTCGCATTATTCACCTGGCGGCCATTTTTACGATTGAGGGTACAGAAGTTGAACAGAAGTACACGGTTCCATACGTTGTCAATCATTAGCTTCAGTGAACGTTTGGGTTGGCAACATGTCAGCAGTGTGGATCACCACCAGTCATACCGGAGTTAGCGATCGATATTGTTGAAAAATGGGCGTGTAAGGACTGTAATATTCCCTGGGCTGCCTTGCTGAAAGGCTACAGTAACTGGGTTGAAGGCTACATAAAGTTTAAGTAGGCTAATGGCACGGCTAGCATATAGTAGTGTTATGTAATTACACATTCATATTTTCTTATTTCATCATGACATTACGTTGATTAGATGGTTGTTAGCGCCATTTATCATTGATACAATTCTGTTAAGCTAAACTTATTGTGTTAGCTAATGCATTTCAGTGGATATAATAATCCTTATTTTACTGTGAAATATGGACCAGGATCCCTCCTTATGTTTTTGATCCATTCACACCAAAGTGCCTTAACTTTGGAGAAACAATGTAAAGTCTTTCCACGGTACGATTTTTTTTTCTTTGAGGATGTGCATTTCGGGACGCAGCAGTAAGGCGCTATTGTGGTCAGGAAAGTGTTGTGTGTAGCAACAAGTGTACCCCTCAATGTCTTTTGAACGTTCCGGGTGAATAAGTCCCATTGAATGTATGTAGTACGTGGTTTCCAACACAGTACTTGTTTTTTCTCGCAGAAGCCCCTAGTGGTCGTGGGTGGTATTACAACTTGAACAGACGATAGTGGTTTCTAATGAAGCACTGGTTTTGTCCTGTTGTTGCCTGAGGTTTTTTTTTTTACACACAAAAGCCTGTATGAATGAAAAAGCATGAATTGTCCCGCATGGTTTCCACTCAGACTCTTCTAATAAAGCGCGTCTGCATGAATATTTATGACTTCATCTTTCAGAGCAGCGGGAAAAGAGACAGCGAGCAGAGATGTACGGTCAAATATTCACCCAGAAACACACAGCCATGGACTAAAAAAGCCCTTTCTACTGTCCTCAGCCTTTTTTATCAGACTCTCTCTCTCTCTCTCTCTCTCTGTCTCCACTGACCTTGTCATTGTTGAGGGTCAATAGCCTCCTTCCAGTCCATTAAGTAGGTATTGGCGAGCTTAGCTGGTCTTTGTGAATAATGCAGGTTGTTGTGCAAACATACAAAAGCTTATGTAATTTACACAAACACAACTCATGTATGAATGAAAATAAATGAAGAGATAATAAGATAAATGAATACATAGATAAATAAATAAATACAGCTATAGTCTCACCTGACCTTAACATAAACAACATATTATGTTACACAGAAACCTCTCAAAATGTCAGACATTAGGTTTTATCTTTCAAAGTTGCTCAAGGTCAAAGGTCACAATGCCACTTTGGAGCCAATATGTAGTTTCCTATCTGTCAACAATAGTAACTGAGTAAAAAAAAAAAAAATCTTGAATCAAACAAAAATAAATACATTTAGCAAAAAAGAAAATATTGAACTAAGCAAAAAAAAAAAAAACTAGTCTTGAAATAACAAAAAAAAAATCTCAAAGCAAGCAAAATAATATATTCAATCAAGCCAAAAAATCTTAAATTAAGCAACAAAAAAAGAAATTTAGCAAAAAAAAAAGCGAAACAAATAAAATCTTGAATTAACCAAATAATATCTTGAATTAAGAAAAAAATATTGAATTAAGCAACAACAAAAAAAAAGTAATTTAGCTAAAACCTAAAAATAAAATCTTGAATTAAACAACATCCTCCTTCCAGTTCATTAAGTGAGTATTGACTCCTGGTCTTTGTGAATAATACAGGAAACATACAAAAGCTTATGTCATTAACACAAACACAATACATGTACCAATGACAATAAATGAAAGATAAGAAGATATATAAATAAATGCAGCTAAAGCCTCATCTGACCTTAACATCTAATATTCTATTACACAGAAACCTGAGTCTGCGTCAAAAGAGCAGGTCGAGCTTATTCTGTAAATGACACTGGAACAAAATACCCTCTAAAAACAAGTAGAACAAGTAGTACCAGGCACAACTAACCCACCCCCTCGTTTTAGATCTGAATGGACGTCTCCCTCTCAAAACATCAGACTATGACTTTGATCTTTCAAGGTTGCGCAAGGTCAAAGGTTATGACGTCATTTTGAAGCTCATGCCAGGTTTCCTATCTGCCAATAATAATAATAGCTAAGGCTGAATGTCATTTCACCCCTACCCCCTTCAAATGGAGCTATAAGGCTGTTGACATGCATTTTGTAATAAACATCCAGAATGTAATAACTTTTTCATTTCATTTTGTAATAAACTGCTGCATTTTGTCATAAATTTTGCCGCATTATATAATCATTTATTCCATTTTGCAGTAGCAGGAGCTTTGGTGGTGTGACATTAAAACTCAAGGAGCTTTTTGGGAAACATTCCAAATGGTTTGTGTCTTGGTCGGTAATTAGACATATTAGATATAGAACATTTAAAATTACGGAGATAGTTTGAAAATAGAAATTTTGTTGTTTGTTTAGCCTTTTGAGGCAATTTAACATTTGTTTAAAATGAATGTTAGTGGATAAATGATCTGGTTACAGCAGCTCTCAACAAGCAGACGACACTTAGGTTGTTTAACCTCTTAAACCTTAAGGGAGTTTTCTGGCAAATTCCGCCTAAAATGCATGTCCAAATTAAAGTAAAATACAATTAACAAACAAATAAACTATACTTTAGAATTGTTATTACATAATGCTCCATGTTATTACATTTTCTAGAGAATAAAAAAGTTGCAAGTGCGTTTTGTAATAATATTCTCAAAATGTAATAAGTTATTACATAATGCAGCAAAATGCGTTTGGGCAGTTTATTACAAAATGCAGAAGTTTATAACAAAATGAAATTAAAAAGTTACATTTGGGACATTTATTACAAAATGCCCCATTATTACAAAATGCGGCTTGAAAAGCAACCCTTATGAATAGGGACACCCCTTCACCACTCACCTATGATATTCAGAGGCTTCATAGTTACCGTGGAAACACTGTCATGATCCACAACATTGATTCACCAATAAAACCTATTGATTTGGATCAATGACAGTGGATGGAGACACTGGTCCGTTACAGATATATTTGACTGAAAAAGTACATTTTTCTTCAGTTTTCTGTGTTCCTGACATAGTGACCCTCGAATTTAATCTGACCTTTAATGAACTGCTACACGATCAATAAAGGAATTACATGAAAATGACAGATTTTCACATTGATTAACCAGTAAAACCCATGGAGTTGGATCAATGACAGTGGATGGACACACTTTATTGATGTAGTTATTGATGTTTTTGCTGAAAATGTCATGTTTTCTTCAGCTTTCTGTTGTGATATAATCGTCTTTGAATCGTCTTTAAATATTTGAAAAAAGATCGTTTACAGCGGAAAATACAAGATATCAAGCATAATATTGTAATAAATAGTGACAAATTGCTAAAGAAAAGTTAAATCAAGAGAAAAATGTATTTGGTAAGTGACACAAAAGTAGTTTGTTGCTTTTACGTCATGTAACGTTCGCTGAATGAGTTAGCGTTAGCATACCGTACACATATTCAGCCTGTTGTTCTCTATTCTATTTTTATTTTTATTGCCTTTCAACATTAATATCTGTTCTTGGTGTTGGATTTTATCAAATATATTTTCCAAAAAGATGCAACTTATACTCCGGAGCGACTTATAGTCTGGAAAATATGATAATTAAACATGCACTGGGTCAAACTGACCATTACTTTTCCTGACAGATGAACAGAACAGGAGGTTCAGTGTGATGAGATATTTGGACTAGAAATGATAAAACCCCAGTTGTTCAGATGTAAATGTTTCTCAGTGTTTAATGAGAAAGTGATGGATAAAGCAGATATTTCACACACACACACACACACACACACACACACACACTGATACAATCATTGATGGAAAACACCAACATTATTCAGATTGATCTGTGGGCATCATCATTCAGCTTTTTCACATGGTTTGGTGTTGAAAAAATCAAGTGAAAAATTGGGAATATCAAAGAATCACAATTTAAATCGAATAGGTACCCAACAAAATCGTAAAAGAATCAAATCGGCATAAAAGCATCTCGCCCCGGCCCTTCAACATATCAACTGATTTATTTACCAAGTGTGTTTTTATCATTTCTATTAAAATATCTCATCAGACTTCAAATCAGAAAGAATCACCGACAGACAAATTTATTTTTAGACAATACATCTAAAAAAATCTGACTTCAATTAATCTTACTAAGATCATTTTCACTTGTTCCATTGAAAGATTTGTTTTATTTTGCTCAATTCAAGCACAAATATCTTGTATTATTATTATTATTATTATTATTATTATTATTATTATTATCATTATCATTATCATTATCATTATTATTATTATTATTATTATTATTATTATTATTATCATTATCATTATCATTATCATCATTATCATTATCATTATTATTATTATTATTATTATTATTATTATTATTATTATTATCATTATCATTATCATTATCATTATCATTATTATTATTATTATTATTATTATTATTATTATTATTATTATTTTATCTTGTTTCTAAAGGTCATTTTTCCAGTACTCCAATCACCTCTTGGTCCTTCCCGAACAAATCTAAACCAAGGCCATCGACTCTGTAACACACTGGAACGAATGACCTTGGTTTGTTTCTGCTGACGTTGCATTTACACAGAACAAGTGGATCAGATTAGCTTTTCATTTTACCTGCTTTAATTGTTCCTGGCAGCCACAGGAAATGACTTTATCTGGGTTCTGTTTGTTTGGGGAACGTTTTATCGGCTTGTGGTAAACTCCACTGCAGCCAAGACGACTCCCATGAACCTGAGTAGAAAAGATTATTTACACTAGAATAAAAGTATACATCTGACAAAGTGTATTTTTACATTTTTAATCCAAATATCTCATCACACTTAAAATCAGACCAAATCACCTAAAGAGGAACTTTTCAGTCAAATATAAGAACTGATTTATAGAAAATATATATCTGGAAAATATGATTTAAGATATCTGATCAAGATAATTTCCACTGGTTGCATTGACAGATTTTGTTGTTTAAGTGAAGGTTTTGTTGTTGTTTTTTTTGCTGTGTTAAAGAATTGTTTTCTTAATTAAATATTTTATTAAATTCAAGATGTCTGTCCTTAATTCAAGATTTTATTGCTCAATTAAAAAAAATAAATCTTAAATTTTTATTTGGCATTATTCAAGATTTTGTTGCTTATTTTAAGACTTTTTTTGTTAAATTCCAGATTTATTTTTGCTTAATTCAATATATTGTTGTTGCAGTTTTTTTTTTGTTACTTACTTCACGATGTTATTGCTCAACTAATACAAAAATCTTACGTAATTCAAGATTTTTTTAAGTTTAAGATATTTTTATTCAGTATATTATGTCATTATTATTATTATTATTTTATATGTTTCAATAAAATATTCTATTCTATTCTAAATTCAGCACATCATGTAAACGTAGCCATTGTAACAGGAGATGGATGAAGACATAGTTCAGATTTATGTGTATACTCATGATCTTCCAGGACTAATTCCCATCCCTGCATTTTATAAACGTATTAAATTGGCAGATAATAACATCTATAAAGTCAAACAGGTCTGACCTCTGATAATGAAATGTGGCTGACCTGAGTTTGACTCTGAGCGCAGGCTTTTAGGAAACCACCAACTCCCTGTTGAGTAGGATCTTTTTCCCTGACGCTCTTCTATTGATCTTTGCTTTTGTGTCTGACGAGCATCTATTGCTGCTTGTGTCCTATAGAGAATCGTCAATGCATGTCTTCGATTGTTCTGTGCAATCACTGGCCTTTGGTAAATAGGCCGCAGTGCTCCTCAGACGGGCCTTCATTAACGTGTCCTTTTCATCCCGGTTGCCATGGGAATCGACTTCACAAACACTGATGAAAAATACACTGCATGCTCCACTGGAAATGCTTTTCATTATTTGACTTTAAAGGTAAATCAAATATCTGCTTACTCACACAATGATGCAGAGACTTTCAATTTATGATTCCGTTTTCATACTGTATGTTTACCTTCATGTTCCATCATTCATAACAATTCTGAGAACATCTACGTCAGGGGTGTCCAAACTTTTTTTTTTTTTTTTTAGAGAGGGCCAGTTCTGATAATGTGCAGATTACCAGACACCAACACTGACATTTTTTAAACAGTAATAATTACATATACGTGCACAGTTCTATAGCAGTTTTATCGTTATTGTTATAATATATTTTAAAATCTAAGCCACTCAGGGGTAAACACATGTTTTTTTTTTTTTAAAGTTCTTCCTTTTTTCCCCTCTGGAATCGGTAACAGAACAAACTGTGGAGGATCTGGAGTTGATGAAAATCGGAATCCCATGTTCATGTTAAACATGACTTATATGAGGAATATAACATCCCAATTTCCAAAAACTCATTTCAGGGAGATGCTTATTGACCCTTCCAAACCCCCACCCCCTTTCCAAACTATTGAACAAAAACATGTAATTCGTGAGTAAAAAATTGCTAGAAAATTAATGAAGTGATATAAATTAAATATACGAGGTGTGTTGTGTGCGCCCAGACCATGGCTATGAAATAAAAGCCTAATGGAGTCCAGTGGTCACATGACTCACACACTATTGAACCAAACATGTGATTTGAGTAAGAATTTGCTAGAAAATTAATACTTTTGTGTTTATGTATTTTTTCATTCATTCGTGTATTTGTTTATACATTTGAGATGAATATACAATTGATTTCATTGAGAAAAGTTGTTTTTTTTTCGTAATGCCGGTCAATTTAATTTGTGACGGTCCCTAAACTCCCCGACAGTAAGGAAGTCTGTGTCCGCTCCTGAAGCCTCTCCAGTAGAGTAAGACTGATGCTTGTGGAGAAGGTGTACATCTGTCAAATATCAGACTAAAGCAGCTCATCGGGCATAAGTTTGATCCGAGAGTCGGTGGACAGGTGCCTTTGCCATAATGTCGTAATTTGACGTAATGTCGTAATTAATGACGTAGTTTTTATTTTTTTTATTTATTTATTTTTTTTTGTTCGTATTTTAGTATTTGCCATGTTAACTGGAAGTGAGAGGACGAAATTTCATCTGTGCTGTATGTCTTGTATGTATATGCTCATTTGACAAATAAACCTGAATCTGAATGTCTGTAATAAGAGCGCACATAAACTGTTGGAGTGACTGGTGTGACCGCAGTCTTTGAATGCATGCACAGGTTCCACCATTAGCCAACATCCTCCCCCTCTCTAACTCTCTCTCCTGCCTGCGCAATGTAATTAAAGTAATCTAAGCAGATGCATTGTCTTGCCTGCATGCTCACTTGCAGTGTTAAAAAAAAACTCCCTCGCATAGTCCGAAATCCGGAATATTTTATCTGACTCGCGTGAATCAGTGAGACACTATCCCAAATCTCCCGGAAGTTCCGGGAGATTTGGGATGTCTGAATATTTTTTTCTTCATATATGGCTCATTAATACAAAGTCTGTTCACATTAAGTTTAAAACAGATGACTCTTGTTTTTGTCATTTACAAGGTATTTTTTAAATAATAGTTTGCATTACACGTACAAGTACATAATCGTGGAAACTTCGTAGGTTGCCATAGTGACAGATTCATCTACAGCATAAGATCGAAGTGATAACTTCCTGTTAGCTTGTCGTATGTTAGCATGTTTTGTCTGGTAGTGTCTCTTTAGATTGAATTCGTTAAACAAGGCAGCAGTCTCTGAACAAATTAGACAAACACAAATGCCTTGGTTTTTCAACTAAAAATCATTATAATTACCTTTTGTCCGGGAAGTGACGGCCCTCAGTCAATTTTCTTCTTTTTATTTACATGCGCCATTAGTGAGAAATGTTCACGGTAAGGTCAGATAGAGTTAGAGCGGTGCTGCCACCACGAGGCCAAAGGAGGAACTGCATTTTGAAACTTTTATTATTTATTTATTGTGTTGGACAGTCTGAGTGGACCATAAATAATACATTATAAAACTGAAGCTAAATGGCTGTTTACATTCTAACCATGGGCCGTGATTGGCCCCCGGGCCAGACTTTGGGCATGCAAATTTCCCAGTGTAAAAATACAGTGTCAAAGTATTTTAATTGTTTCAGAGTTATCCTAACAACAGAGTAAAATTTAACAAGATAACTTCGAGTGTTGGTGAAAATAATTAGAGTTAACAGAGGTTTTACACTGTCCAGTGTCACACATTGAATGTTAAAGTAAACTGATTCTGTCAGAGTTAATTCAACACTGACAACAGTAAGATACCTTTGAGTGTTAAATAGATAATAACTCTGAAAAGCCCCGCCCACCAACCTCTGCTCTCTGACTCAGTGAGAAGTTGAACATGAAAATAAATAAATAAATAAATAAACAGATAAATAAATAAATAACAGGACCTGAAGTCATGAAGTGCAAGAATGTGATAATACAGACCTTCCTTGTGCTAAATGACTTGACCTTTTCATGGTCTTTATCCAGAATCTGATCAATAATTGATAATTAAATTTGTAACTCATGCATTTAACCCCCTGTATGAACAAAGAATTATCCCGAGACCCGGTAAATAAACATATGTAACAGTTTTTCAGATACATTTTTATAAATATTTTTAATATATCCTTTTCACTGAACATTTTTACCCACATGTTTATCTGTTTATTTGTCTGTTTGTCTGTGTATCTGTTTGTCTGTTTGTCTGTGTATCTGTTTGTCTGTGTATCTGTTTGTCTGTTTGTCAGCAACTTTGGATACTTTTGAAACTTTTTCATGAATGAACCCCGTCATACACTGTAAACCTGAATGTTCATAATAATTAAATATATTCAGTTGTGAATACTCAAAGTTTCAGAAATAGTACTATTAACTCAAATGTATTAAGTTGCTGTAACATCTTCTTCTTTTTAAGAACTTCCAACTAATATTTTTTTTTTATTAAGGAGAACTATTGCGGATAAAATTGAACATAACTAAAAAACATTTGAGGTACAACTGAGTGGAATTAAGTTATTAAATACTGAGAATGATATTGTACTGTTATTTCTAATGTTTCAAATAAGGATGGTTGAAAAAAATAAACTTAACTAATGTAGTAGATGCTGAAATACAATTTCAGAGCACTTCAAATTACCACTAATATCTGTCACACCAAAAAAATTGCAATCACAAAACACAGTAATTTTATTCAGATGCGGCAGTGGTTCAGTTGGTAGAGCGGTCAGAGTTTCACGTCCCAGTTCTGTCCAAGTGGACATGTGGACTTGGAAAAAGACACTGAACGCTGACTTGGGGTTCCAATTTGTCTGGCAGAACCTAAGAATAAGTAATGTTTTAATTTAAGTATAAGCATCTATATTTTAAGTTCTGGAAACTTGTATTTTTTTTTTACTTTCATCAGCTTAAAATAATTAAGACAATCAATTGTCTTACATTTTTTGACTCATGCTAACTTATTCAGGTTTACAGTGTAGTGGCACAAAATAGGGGCGAGATTAGGTATTCTCTGAATACTTGTTTTTACTGTAGTTGAATCAGTACTTCTACTTTTACCAGAGTATTTTTCCCACACAAGTAGCTGTACTTCTAATTAAGTACAGAATATGAGTAGCTTTACCACCTCTATTAACAGATAAGAAATTACATGTAGGCTCCAAAATGGTGCCATGACCTTTGACCTTGAATGACATTGAAAGGTCACTTTTTGAAAGGGATGTGTCTATTAACAGCTAAAACAGTGATGAGGAGTGGGGTTTGTTGTGCCTGGAGCCACTTTTGTTTGTTGTTTTTAAGTAAAGCTGTGAAACTACAGAGAATAAAAATGCCTAAGTGGGTCTCAGGAGGGTTTGAACATGGGATTAGACAGTATGAGGGCGTCACAGGTGGATTTTCTACCCCATGGATGTAGCAGATGCAGAAGTTTCCTGTCATCTCAGACACTTCAGACACAATATGATGGAAGGTAATTACAGAGGCGGAGCCCAGTGGGGCCAAAAATCAATCACTGCAGCTTTAATGCAGTAGTGACATGAATAATAAAACATACCATAGTTTACTTCCATTCTAATTTCATTTTGGTGATCAGTTGGACTTGAATGGATTATTTTGTTGTGGAGTTTTTATTTAATTTATTTATTTTACAGCCTGGTGTTTTTATCATTAGACATAGAAGGATGTGAATGTGTCCTCTGGGCCTAAAATTAATGCACTAGAAAAAAAGCCAGAGTACATGAACTACAGTGACGCTGGAGGTGATGATGCAGGATGCAGGACTTAAAGACAGAGGTGCGAAGTAACTAAGTAAAAGTACTTCATTACTGTACTTAAGTAGATTTTTTAGGTCTCTGTACTTTACTTGAGTATTTATTTTTCTGGCAACCTTTTACTTTTACTCTCTACATTTGTTCAGAAATATCTGATACTCCTTATATTTATATAAATATCTGTACTTTATGATCCTTACATTTATATAAATATCTTTCACACAGAGAGGTCTTGTGTGGGATTCGAACCAGGGTACTGGACCAATTCCCATGACATTTTCAAGAAAGGTGTGAGGTGGTCCAGAATAGATCCCATAAAATTTTGATGAATGTAGGTCAACGAACACATTCACCAAAAATGCATCTTCACAATGATAAGAGATAGAGAAAATCAGGTAAAATGTGTGTGTGTGTGTGTGTGGGGGGGGGGGGGGGGGTTGTGCTGGGCAGTACTTGTTTGTATTTTTTTTTGCTTGTAATAAACAAACACATTTTTGAATTAAGCTAAAAATATATTGTATTATTATTTGTAGGGGGCCTTTTCCAGTGAAATGAAAACCCCAGAAATGCAAATTAAAACAATGGATTTCACCACAGCCTGTTGTATGACTCATCTAAGTCTTTCCTGCTGGGCTTTTGAGTGTGTGTGTGTGTGTGTGTGTGTGTATACAGTATGTGTGGACTACTTCTTTCTTTCTTTCCTTCTTTTTATCTTTCCCTTTTTCTCCTTCACCCCCTTTTCTGCTCCTTTTTGCTCTTTTTTTCCTTTGCTTTGCTTTTTTTCCTCCCTTTTCTTTGTTCTTTTTCCCTTTTCTGTTTTTTTTCCTTTTCTTTGCTCTTTTTCCCTTTTCTGTTTTTTTCATTTTCTTTGCTCTTTTCCCCTTTTCTACTCTTTTTCTAGTCTTTTTCTCTTTTCTGCTCCCTTTTTCTGCTCTTTTCTTCCTTGTGTCTGCTCTTTTTTCCCCTCTTTCTCCTCTTTTCTGTCTCTTTCACCCCCCCCACCCCCACCCCCTTCTTTTAGTTTTTTCCCTTCTGAGCTCGTGATGATGCGTGCTCCACTATTGCATTGTAACATCCGGGGGGCGTGTCCAGAGTAAAGTGGGCGGGGCCTGCGCGTGCTTCTCCCTTCCCACCAGGAAAAGGCTGGATGAGGCTCAGTCAGTGTGCCAAGAAACGCCGTGAACACCGCAGTGTGGAACAGGAGCACAACACACACACGGAACGCACCACCCGGGAATAAATAAACATGTCCGCTTTGTCACGCGCTGAGGGACACGGAAATCCACGGCGCGGCACGGTCCACGCGCAACCCCAGCCTCAGCTTTAAGGCAGCACGCGCGCATCGCCTTGTTTTCTACTTATGCTTTGCTGCTGAACCCTTCACTGCTGCTCCATCCCTCCTCTTCCTCCTCCTCCTGCTTTTCCGTCCCGTCGTCAGGATGGATAAGTCGCTCTGCAGCACCCACAAACCCAACTCCACGGACCGGGGGAACTCGTCGTCATCGTCGTCCTCGTCAAGGAAAGCATCCCGGACAGGGTCACACAGTCCCGGCTCGGGCTCCCAGGGCGGCCCGGCCGGAGCTGGGGGTGGAGGTGGAGGTGGGGTGGGCATCCGGGGTGCACTGGTGGGGAACAGCATGAATGTGCAGCAGCAGCAGCAGATCCGCAGGAGGCAGCAGCTGGAAGGAGTGTTAAGCAAATACACCAACCTGCTCCAGGGCTGGCAGAACAGGTAGGAACATAAGGAGGTGGGTGGGTGGGTATGCATGTGGATTCACCTTCACTTTATGTGTCAGATGACTGCGTGTTGTTATTTGCCCCGTCCACGTTGCACTTCTACCCTCCACGTCACAGTGAGGAGGAGGGGGAGTAGGAGTAGGAGTGAGGGCTTTAAACAACAGCACGTGCATGGAAGTCTGCAAACACTACCAACTCTACACGAGTTTACACGAGCCCAATAAGTATTAATAACATGCATAGAATTAGGTCAAAAGTGTTCAGGGGTTTAGAGGGGGGGCGGGGGGAGGGTCAAACATCAGGCTCGTGGACCGAATCTGGCCGTTAACTGTCCAATCTGGCCCGTGCAGAAATTATAGAGAGATAGATGGATACCAATATAAAAAGTGACTTAAAACCAGCTGCACAATTAATATATTGTATGAACATTGACGTCACAATGTACGTGTTTGCAATAATCAGGAGTAGGAGACAAATGAGCTCAACATTTTCTCATCTAATTTCAATAGAACCTGCACTGAGCACATCACAATCATTCTGAACCAGTTTGGAGTGTTGTGCCATTCATGTGTTGTGGGAAGTAGATATTTTCCAGTTGGGAATTGTTATTTACCAGCGTGTTGTGTTCACAAGCTTCTATTGTTGTGGACTAGATCAATAGCTTCTGCTCTGGATAGATACAAACAAGCTTTAACATATTTTTAAAGGACATAGGTTTCTAATGTACTATATTACACCTCTTATGAGGTGTATAGACACCAAAAAAACTATTCACTCGTACTAGTAAAAAAACACTCTACTAGCGTACGCCACTTACCATTTAAGTGTCTTGAAGTGAAAAAAAAAAACTGAGTAAAATGTCAATAAAAGTGAAACAAAAACCAAATAAATGTAATAAAATGTACACATACTTTTTTGTTCACTTGCCGCCATGTTGAAAAGGTTGAAGGTCATTTCATTTTGGCAACTCGTGTATCAAAATTTTCTACGAATTACCCAGTGGGAAATTACTACAAGGGGGAACGCTCATGTGTTCTTTATTTTTGTGTGATTATCCATGGATCTGTGCAATATTTTTATCAGACTTTTACACTGTTTATTCTGTTCATTCTGTTGTTTATTTGTTGTTTTTAGCCTGCCATTTACATTCTATTTTAACTATTTATTCTCTATTACGCTTCCATCATGTGCACTAAATATACAGATTACTTGTTAATTTTTTTCAACTGCCATACAACCGATGTTTAGTCCTATCCAGCATTGACATTTTGTTGCAAGAATTTCGCTGTTGTGTTTTTTTTTGTTGTTATTTTTTTTGCAATGGCAAGAAAAGAAAGTGTAGGGCCCCGTCCACACAGCAATAGCGTTTGGGTGCCCTGTACAGCAACAGTGGGAGTGTTGTGGTTTTCAGCTCTGTACCAGTTCGAGCACGGGATCTGATACTGACCCGGGCTTGGGCTCCAGTCCACACCTATCACACAACACACTGGCATGTTCTTCTAATTTATTTTAATTACTAAATATGTTTCTTGGTTAACTTTAGATAATAATATTGCTAATATAACTAGCTTACCTTTAGCTTAATTTCACGTACTAGTGCTAACATAATTAGCTTAGCTTTAGCTTAATTTCCTGTACTAGAAATTATTTATCTAGCCTAGCTTTAGCTTTATTTCCCGTACTAAAGATAATTTAACTAGCCTAACTTTAAGCTCATGTCCTGTACTAGTGTTAATATAATTAGTCTAGCTTTGGCTTCATTTTCTGTACTAGAGATAATACAACTAGCCTAACTTTAGCCTCATTTCCCGTACTAGTTTTAATATAACTAGCCCATCTTTAGCTTTATTTCTAAATCATAAATTGGAAATTTTTGTGAAAAAATCTGAGATTTTATTTTCAGGGCATATCACCTAGCCCCAGTATACATTCATTAATCAAATGAAGTCATTGTTGCAGTGACTTTTTAAGCAGCTGTAAAAATTCAGTTCCAGCTTCTCAGCGAATGTTCACCTGTGAGCGTTTTTTAAAATTTACTGGACATGTTCTGCAGGATTTAGTTGATATTGTTGGAGTTTTTCTGACTTTTAATCATTTAAAAACAGCACAGACAGCAGTTATTTTTATTGCCTAATCTATCAAATATGATCCTTTTTCTATTACTTCTAGAAGGGTATAATATAGATATCACTATACATGGGATCTGTGATACTTAATCCATTCTAAGACATTAATGTAGGATACATCAGGATGTCTGTGAAACTGGAGAAGGAAAATCACTTCAGATAAAAACAGGAACTGTGCATTTCTACCACTTTCACTGAATGTAACAAATGGAATTAAATGTGGTAGAAAATCAGCCTAAACTTAGTTTAGTTCCTCTTTATCACTACTTCACTGTCACTAAAAAGCAATAGATTTATCTTATTAAACTGCTTCTTTTAATCATAATAATATAACTTTTATTCATAAGTTATTCTGAGCTGTTTTTATCTTAGAGCCATACATTCTGTATTTATTAATTTATTTAAGTGCTAATGTTGTATGATGGTGTTTTTTTTTGTGTCTATCTATCTATCTATCTATCTATCTATCTATCTATCTATCTATCTATCTATCTATCTATCTATCTATCTATCTATCTATCTATCTATCTATCTATCTATCTATCTATCTATCTGTCTGTCTGTCTGTCTGTCTGTCTGTCTGTCTGTCTGTCTGTCTGTCTGTCTGTCTGTCTGTCTGTCTGTCTGTCTGTCTGTCTGTCTGTCTGTCTGTCTGTCTGTCTGTCTGTCTCTCTCTCTCTCCCTCTCTCTCTCTCTCCCTCTCTCTCTCTCTCCGTCTCGCTCTCTCCGTCCGTGTTTTAAATATTGGAACTGACACTTCTATATATCTCATATATTTCATTTGTGTCTTTAAAAGTAATAGTAATGGGTTTTTAAAGGCTGCCATTATTTATTAAAATGTGATGGTAATTTAGTGCAGAAAAAAACAGATAGTTCATGAATGAGTTGGAAATACACATGACATCTGTTCTTGAAATCAACAATTAAACCATCACAAGCATTTTCTCATACAAAAAACCTGAATATTATTCTAAAGTTCCTTTTAATTTCTCAAATAAGATTTAGGATGGCTGCTGTTTTGCTGTTTTATTGATTCCAGTGTAAATGTCTGCTGTAGTGACTTTAATTTATTTGAACAATTTATATATTTTTTTATTATAAATGCATAGAATTTATCTGACAAAATCATTAGATTTATTTACCTCTGTAAACATAGGCCTAGTTAATATATTTTCTTTAAAATAATTTTGTTATATGTTTATTTTTTGAGGGTGACGTTAACATTTACATGGAGTCTATCTGTGTATATACTATACTGTATGTGTGTAGGTGAATTAATGCTATGTAATGTGTGGATAGAGCTTTAGTTTTTAAAATGGTACTTTATTTCTTACCCAGGGATGACAGTTGAAAAATAGCTTCTTTTTTGCTAATCCTAGCACTTTTTCTTATTTTTATAAATAAATATTTTATGAAGAAAATAAGGCACATCAAAGACAAAGGCTCCATGTTTCAACTAACAGAAATTTGATAAACAGATGAATGTCATCATTTGCATTTGTGCATCACACAGAAAGATTTTAAATTGTTTTTAACCCCAATATACAAAAGAAAAAACAAATTTCCCCTATTGGGACTAATAAAAACACTGTCTTTACTCTGGTGCACCCACAGTGACTTACCCCTGACAGTGTCCTGTGAGCCCAGTTCTGGTCCGGTTTTGGTCAAAGCGAAAGTAGTTCCGGCAGGTTTCCCGGGTTCCCGAAAATAAAACATGCATTTTCGCAAAACAATATGTGTTTGAATGAGTGATTTATTTGCATTACAAAACCGTCACGGAACAAAAACTCACACCTTGTAAATTGTTTGGAGCTACTTTCTCTCAATAGCATCACTGCTAACAGCTGTACGCCTGCACGTAGCAACTGCAAACACTGCCCAACAACTGATGAAAGTAGTTTGCTATGTGCACAGCTGTTAGCAGTGACAACACACATTGATCACTATTGAGAGAAAGTAGCTCCAATCAATTATGAAGTGTGAGTTTTTGTTCCGTGACGGTTTTGTTATGTAAATAAATCACTCATTCAAACACGTATTGTTTTAAACCTGCTGGGACTACTTTTGCTTTGACCAAAACTGGACCAGAAACTGAACTCACAGGACACTGTCGGGGGTCGCTGTGGGTGATCCCATACAAATTCATGTGGAAAATAGTGAACTATAGCTTTAAAGGTGTTATTTTAAGGACTCTTAACAAGATAATTTTCACTTGTTTCATTTAATTAATTACTGAATTAAGAAAAAAAAATACTGCCAAAGGAACAAGTTGTTCAGATTTTTTCAATCATAAAATTATTAAAAACTTGGACTCCACAAGCCCGGAGACGCAGACCTGGGTCTGCTACACCGGTCAGATCCAACGTCCTACCTATATATATGCTTAATTTACAATTTTCTTTAAACTTAATGAAAGATTTTCATCATATTAAAGATCGTTGTGCTTAATTCAAGATTTTTTTCTTCATTACAGATTTTTTTTCTTAATTCAAAATTTTGTTCGTCAATTAATGTTTTTGCTTAATTAATGATTGTTTTGTTAAATACAATATCTGTTTATGCTTAATTTATTTTTTTCAACTTTCAATTCAAGATTTTTTTTTCTTAATTCAAACCATAAAAATCTGCCACAGGAACAAGTGAAAATGTTCTTGTTCAAATGTCTTAAATCATATTTTCCAGATTTATTGTCTATAAATCAGTTCTTATATCGGACTGAAAAGTTCCTCTTTAGGTGATTCTGTCTGATTTGAACTATGATCACATATTTATTAGACTAAACATGAGAAACATACACTCAGTAACATTTAAATTATTTCTGGTGCAGTTCAGCTCCTGAACACAACTGACGACACTTCACTGGTAACTGAGGACATTTGTGTTTTCATATTTGCTGAGCGTTCACAGTCTGCTTTCCTGTCACGGGTCATTTCTGTTCCTGATAATCACATATCGCCTTATTCTGTTGATACACACTGGAAAAAATCTACATCTGACCAAGTGTGTTTGTCTCATTTCTAGTTTAAATATCTGATCACACTGAAAATCAGACAGAATGACTTAAAGAGGAAGTTGTGTGTGTGTGTGTGTGTGCGTGTATTTCTGTCTTTGTGGGGACATTGACTTGTTTATGCAGTGGGTAAATTGGGACCAAAATTCAGGTCCCCACAAGGGTTAAATATAAATGTAGGTGAAATCTGTGTCAGGTATGCAAATGTAACTTTATTTTTTTTCTGGAAGTCCCCATAAAGGATGAGGGAAATGGGTACAAAGCAAAATATGTATTTTTCAAAGGTTTCAATATGTGTTTTTTTAAAAAGTCATTTTTTTTATATATATATATTTTTGTTTAATTATTTTATGTTATGTTATTTTTTTAAATTAATTTAGTACAGTATTTATATATAATCTTTTTAAAAAGTTGTCCAATTTTTCCATTTTTTAATTAATTTTTATTGAATAAAATTTTATATATATATATATATATACCTTTTTTTTTTTTTTTTTTTTAAATTTTTTTTAACTTTTCAGTCTCCACACAATGGCTACTTTGCCTACAAGTAATGATTACAAACTTGGTCCTTATCAGACGTGTGTGTGTGTTTTTCATGCAGCATTTATGGGGTCACTTCCTGTCTTGTCTATTTGACTCAGTTTAACCATTACTGAACCACGGCAGAATTAAAATAAGCTCGTTAAACACTCAGTTTTATTTGACCTATATTTGTTTTCAACCCCAGAACCATCTGGTGGTCTGACTGTGTTCCCACATCTTTTTAAGGGGAATTGAAAAGCTGTTCTGGAGAATTTCATCATAAATTATGGTGTTTGTCTGGTCTGCACATTCAGTAAGATTTGGATTTTTTTTCACCACAATGAAAGGTTTTGTCACCATTTATTCTAGTATTCTGTAGATTTGAGCTAGGTCTTTCTCCAGTGCAACAGTGGGTTCAGGTCTTAGTGGAAGTTCCTAATGATCCGGTTTCTCTACTAGTGTCCCTGAAGGCAGCGCTGGTTTAACTTTACACACATTCCTTTTGGTTGTTTGAGCTGAGCTGTTTCCACTGCCTCCAGTCTGAGGACGAGTGGAGACTCTGATGATGAGGAAGCACAGACTGTGGCTTCAAACTGAATATTGTGACTAATTGGTGGGATGTTGAAACACTCGAGTGTGTTTTTGACAGACGTCACTGCAGGGGTCTCAAACTCCTTTTCTTTCAAGGGCCACATTTCAGCCTGAATTCATTTCCAGTGGGCTGGACCGGGTTAATTAATAGAATAACATGTGAATAATAATTCCAAACTTCTGTCTTTGATTTAGTGCAAAACGCCCTCATTAAATTCTGAAACTATTTTCTTTTACAAACTATACAGAGAAAAAAAGATGTGAATAACCTTAAAAAAATCATTAAATTCAGATGAAAAATTTGTGTTTTGCTTCAACATATTGTTTTTACATTTTTTTTACATTTCATGTTGTTCACATTGTTCAGGTTTTTCACATTTTATTGTTACATCATAGTTTGTCAATGTAAATATTTGCTTATTTTCATGTTATTTTTTTTAACTAAATCAAAGATACAATTTTAAATGATCATTAGCAGCATAATGTAAAAAGTTTTCACATCAATCCCAGTAGAAAATATACATTTATTATTTTTTGTAGGTTTTTATGTTATTTGACTGTAGACAATATTGGTCTGTATGTGGAACCTGAACTAAAATCGGTTCCACAATTATTGACCTTTGTAAATTCATCCCAGGGGCCACATTGGAACCTTTGGCGGGCTGCATTTGGTCCCTGGGTCACATGTTTGAGACCTCTGTGTTACTGTTAAAGATGGACCACAGTCTCATTCACACACTAGTTATTTTAGATAAAATATTATCAGTAGGTTAGAACCATTTTTGACACTAAACATCCAGAAGGACGTTTAAGGTCTTATTTTAAGAAATGTTACTAAAATAATTTCCATTTGTTTCATTGAATTAATTCCTGAATTAAGCAAAAAAAAAAAAGTCCAACAATGGAACAGGTGAAAATTAACTGTTTAGTAAAGTACACATACCTAAAAAAAACTGTAGTCAAGTACAGTAATGAAGTACTTTTACTTAGTTACTTCTCACCTCTGTGAATTATTAAAATTTTACTTTAATGACTGTCATTCCTTTGCTCATACTTGTGTTTTTTCTACTTCAGTGTCAAAACCATTTTCTCTCCTTCAGTTCAACACTCTGACGACTGATTTCCCTGAACGCATCACCAGCAGGTTCTGTATAAATGTTCACTAATATAAATGTCTGTATCACACACACAGGAGTTTATTAAACAAACACATATTCAACCTCACAGTGTTATTTTCATGCACACAGTCGTCATGGAAACAGAGAGCAACAGTGAGCTTTGTAGCATCACTATGAACACTGTTCAACTTTTAATTTGCTCATTAAAAAAGTATCATTTTTGTTTAACACAATCCAGTAAACCTGAAAATCCGACACGGATGAAAAATAAACTAATTATTTGTGAACTGGATGAAATTAGGATATATCTTCCTCTGACACCCAGTAAGTCAACGTTTTTACTATTTGACATTAAATAATGGCCTTAATTGGAAAAGGAATGATGCAACAGTTTTTGTTTTATTCAAATTCATTTTTAACCCTTTAGCCCCTGAATATATATATAAATAAATTAATGCATTAATATGGATTAATCAATCATAATGATTTACTCAGATAACTTAATCTTGAATAATAGAAAATAGAATTGATCTTAAAATCTTATTAAAGCCTAGAATTTTTTTGTTTTTCTTTCTGATTATCATGAGCAAATAAACATTTTATATTCATCATACAAATGTCTGATTATTTCACTAAACGTGGTCTTTAAATGTGAAAGTTCTACAGGTTCTGTTCGACTTCCTCTGTATTTGTTTAAATGCAGAGTGTGTCCAGTTTGATGTCTGTGTGTGTGTGTGTGTAGACGCTGTTCCGCTCACTCAACACACTCGCACACATTTGTGTGTTTGTTGTGTGGACCAAAGTGTCCATGCTGTGGATCTGACAGTTTGTGTCATAGTGGGCAGAGACCTGAGTGGAGCTAATTCTGACACTGAGTGAGTGGGCATGTGTCACTGTCAACTACTGTTATATATACGGTGTGTGTGTGTGTGTGTGTGTGTGTATATATATGTATATATATATGTGTGTGTGTGTGTATGTAGGAGTGTTGTATGATGTGCATATGGGGGAGTTTTTATGTGTTTTTTATGTGTGTGGTTTTGTTGTATTTTGTGTGTTTGTGTGTTTGCAGGTGACGTACCAGATTGCAGTTTGAACATGAGCAAAATAAGACACAAATGGAACAAAAGTGATGAAAAATAATAAAATAGATTATTAAATATAGAAATATAAAACAAAATAAGGAACAAAATTATTTTGTTAAACTAAAATGGAGTATAAATAAGTAAATAAATAAATAATATTGTAATCTGTTTCTAGTAGTTTTAGTTTTGGCTTTTTCTTTTTTTTCTAAATCAGTTGCTTTTTGACACCTGTTTATTTTCATATTTCCATATATCAGATCCATGAATAATATTTTTTCAGAGTATTGAAACTAAACCATCCTTTCAGGTTGTTAGAGGGAAATTTGAGTACAAATAAAAAACCAACATGAAGGTTTTAACAGTTTTCTTTTCACTGAAGCATTTCAATTGGTCAAAACTGTGTGAAGTATAATATTCTCATCTGTTTTATTGTTGCAGTGATTTACAGCTGTGGTCCGACAGTGTTATGACTGATAGAAACCATAGCAACCATCACTAAATGACTTTATATGTTGGACTTTAACAGAGACGGCTGCTGATTTTATTCTGTTGGATCGAAGCATAGATTGTATGACAATAAAGATGTGGATTTATAACCCCCCCCCCCCCCACACACACACACACATACTTGTTTCCATGTCCCAGGACCATGAGGTTGTAGTCAAGTAGCCATTGGGTAGTGAGTGTAAATACATCTCTTTTTTTCTTTTTTTTCATTAAATAAAATAATAATACAAATGACAACATTTTATTAAATTAAAATAAATTAATAAATAATAATAAAAAATACATTAAAGCAAAAAGTAAACACATCTTCAAACCTTTGGAAAAAACTTTTCATTTTGTACCTGTTTCCCCTCATGCTTTATGGCGACTTTGGGGGAAAAACACAAATTGTGTCAGAGGTCCCCATGGTGTGACTGTGTAAACATATCAATGTCCCCATAAAGATAGGAATACACACACACACACACACACACACACACACACACACACACACACACACACACACACACACACCCTAGAGGGTAATAAGTAGACATGAAGGGTAATGGTTTTGATTTGGTTGTTAACATGCAAAACTATTCTTTCTTTTTTTCTTTCTTTCCTTTTTTTGTTTTTTCTTTCCTTCCTTCCTTCCTTCCTTTTGTTTTTTTGTTGGTGAACCAGAGCAGATGCTTTAAATGATGGAAGGAGACTTGGATCTGGTTTCCACGGTGACGATAGTGGAGAAGGATATTTTTTTTTTATCATGCCCCAAAATCCCTGTTTCTTTTGTTTGTTTTTTCTGGCTGTTGTGACAAATATGTCTTCTTTTTTGTTTGTTTGTTTTCGCCCCAGAGTATGTCTGTTCAGGTAAAAACTAGCATCTACCTGAATATCATCTGTGTTTTATTCAGTCTGTCGTCAGGTTTATAGAGCAGATTAATGACATTAATGACTAATGTATCAGCCGGACCATTTATTGGACCAATATTTAATTTTTAAAAATGTTTATATCAGTATCAGCCTGTTGCATTCTGCTCTTTTTTACCCTGATATGATTAACTGACAGGAGAAGAAAAAAGAGGGGAAAGAAAAGAGAGAAAGAGGAAGGTGAAAGGAAAAAAACAGGAGGGAGTGTAAGGGAAAAATAACAGGAAAAAAGAAGGAAAAAGTTAGGGCAGAAAACACAAAAAAGGGGAAAAAAAGAAGAAACAAGTATTTAAAGAATGTCTAATTTCACCCCTATTTTGTGCCAATCTCAAGTTTCTATGACAACCTGTTCTTGAATTACAACTTTCAGATTGGTACCAAACGATGAGGAATGAAGATTTCTACAATTCTCATAATTGGTGTTATCACCTATGACCAATAGTTTTTGAGATCTCTGGAGGTCAAAGGTTATATGTCGCAAAATTAACTTGTGTAACACTGTTTGTGTCAAACATTGACATATTACGCTATAACTTAATCAATACCCGATATATTATCATAATATTACACACACAGACACATATATACATATAACGAAATTGTCAATATTACAAAAGGTCAAAGGTCAAAATCACATTATTGGCTCTAATTCAAGAACAGGTTGTCATAGAAACTTGAAATTGACACAAAATAGGGGTGAGATTCGACATTTTCTAAATACTTGGGGTTTTTTGGGGTTTTTTTTTCAATGTGCACATTTTAGTTGGTGTTCATTATTTTAAAGACCATGAAATTTGAATTTTACCTCATTTAAAGTCTGAAAAATAACGTTTTTAACGCGAAGTGCAAAGTGTGCGTAAAATGTCCACCCCGTTACAGGAGGGTTAGTATAGCTCTAAACACATCTGCCGTGCTGTGTTTGTTGTTATTGTTTGTTTCCTGTTCATGGTCTTAATAAACTCTGAGGCTTCATTCACGTGTTAAATTTAATTTGGCCCAGTTTTCTGCTCTGTGCTTCAGGCGTTCAGGCCAGTGTCTCCACACAACAGACTTACTGTACGACCTGCGCTTTGTTCTTCAGACTCATCCATCATATTAACTGGAGCTGCACACGCCACAGCGCCTGCAGGGTCAGAGGTCAAGCGTGTGCTCTGACCTTATATACACACCACTCTGGGAAAAACAATTAAAAAAAAATACTCATAAAGACAAGATATTGTAGCTTGAATTCAGAAAAATAAATAAGAAATCATTTTTTTAAATAAACTTTTAAAGTTTTATTGTCCATTGGCAGATTTTTTTGCTTGATTTTAGCAAGACTCTTGAATTAAACAAAATAATTTTGAATCAAGAAAAAAAATCTAATCTTGAATTAAGCAACAAAATTACCCTGAATTCAGCAAAAAAAAAAAAATCCCGAATTAAGCAGAAAAAGTCTTGAAATTAAGAAAAAAAATATTGGATTAAGCTAAATAAATACATAAAAATAATAATCTTGTATTCAGGAAATAAACAAAAAAATCTGCCATTGGCACAAGTGAAAATGATTTTGGTAAAAAAAAATTTTTTAAAGATTTATTGTCCATTAGCAGATTTCTTTTTTTATTTTAGCAACACAAAAATTTTGAAATAAGCAAAAAAAAATGATTAAGTTCAGCAAAAACAGTCATGCAATTAAGAAAAAAAAATCTTGAATTAAACAAAATAAATAAAAAATAATAATCTTGAATTCAGGGGAAAAAATTCTGCCATTGACACAAGTGAAAATGATCTTGGTAAAAAAAATGTAAATAACATTTTAAAGATTTATTGTCCATATTTTTCTTGATTTTTAGCAACAAATCATCTAGAATTAAGGGGGAAAAAATTCAAAGTCTTGAATTCCAACAAAGAATCTTGACTTGAAATTAGGAACAAAAAAGATAATGAAAAACAAATTATTAAATACAGCAAAAAATGTCTTGAAATTAAACAAAAAGAAAATATTGAAGTAAGCAAAAATTTTGTCAATGGTACAAGTGAAAATGATCTTAGTCAGATTTCTTAAATCATATTTTCCAGATCTATTGTCTATAAATCAGTTCTTATATCTGACTGGAAAGTTCCTCTTTAGGTGATTCTGTCTGATTTTAAGTCTGATCAGATCTTTAGAGTAAAAATGATAAAAACACTTATTCAGGTGAAAATATATTTTTGTTCCAGTGTGTGTTAGAATATTCTGGATGAAGGCGGGTCGGTCTCTGCTCGGCTGGAGTCGACATAAATCTCAGTGTTGATGGAAAAAGGTGGAGAGTGCGAGTGCAGATCAATGTTCAGACGCGTCCTCTCAGGAGGGATGATGGGAAAACGCCTGATGTGAAGGATACAGTAACACAGACACAGCTCTGTGTTTGTTATGTAATATTTGATCAGTGCTAAAAATAGGAGACGTTTCTGGTTTGATTAAATCATCCTGTATTTTTGTTCACTACAAAAAATCTAAATCTGACCGAGTGTATTTTTTCAATAATTTTTAGTCCAAATATCTCATCGCCCTTTCTTTTTGCTTTATTCAAGATTGTTTTTTTGTTTATTCTAAGCAAAAAAAGTGGTCATTCACTGTAAAAATATCTTCATGGTTGTGGTTCGTATCTTCATGGTTGTGGTCCATATCTTCATGGTTGTGGTCCGTATTTTCATGGTTGTGGTTCATATCTTTATGGTTGTGGTCCATATCTTCATGGTTGTGGTTCGTATCTTCATGGTTGTGGTCTGTATCTTCATGGTTGTGGTCTGTATCTTCATGGTTGTGGTCTGTATCTTCATGGTTGTGGTCTGTATCTTCATGGTTGTGGTCCTTATTTTCATGGTTGTGGTTCATATCTTTATGGTTGTGGTCCATATCTTCATGGTTGTGGTCTGTATCTTCATGGTTGTGGTCCTTATTTTCATGGTTGTGGTCTGTATCTTCATGGTTGTGGTCTGTATCTTCATGGTTGTGGTCCTTATTTTCATGGTTGTGGTTCATATCTTTATGGTTGTGGTCTGTATCTTCATGGTTGTGGTCTGTATCTTCATGGTTGTGGTCTGTATCTTCATGGTTGTGGTCTGTATCTTCATGGTTGTGGTCCTTATTTTCATGGTTGTGGTCTGTATCTTCATGGTTGTGGTCCTTATTTTCATGGTTGTGGTTCATATCTTTATGGTTGTGGTCTGTATCTTCATGGTTGTGGTCTGTATCTTCATGGTTGTGGTTCGTATCATTTAAGTCCTTAACCACAGTAAGGCAAAAATTTGAATTTCTACGTGCATGTAAATGTACTCGGTGAGTCCTTTTTCAGGGACAAACGTTGTCCACTGCAAAGGACATCTCATAAAAAAGTGCATCTGAAAAAACTGTTGCATTGAACCGTTTGCAAAAAAGGCGATTATTTAACGTAAAAAAAAAGTCAGAACTTGACCTTTCATGGGTCTCAACAGCTTAAAGTTAAGCACACGGTCTCTTCCTTTTCTCTGTGCGTCTAAACCTGCAGCAGATTATTTACCACACAAGGATTTCTAAAATTACCCGCCTTGGACATTAAAGAGCGCTTTCACCAGCAGCTCAATTCCAAATTACTCAAGGTAGCGATTAGAGCGGCCATCTTGAGTAGAAGCTGCAGCTTGAGGCGTGAAAGTTAAACGGCACATTTTCTCCTTTTGTGATTAATGAATCACATTCAAGCACTGTGTAATTGAATCTGCCCGACACTGGCGGCGGCGTGGAGGGTTCAGAGGAGGCCGGGCACGCTCACACGGGCACCTTTCATTTCCTGTGGCCCAAAAGGACGGTGGATGACATTCAGGAAAGCGTGTGTCGGCTCCAGTTGGCGCTCTGTAGCACCGGCTGAAGCAGCACTGGCTGCCTCTGGCTGACCTTTGCATGACCTCTGGCTGACCTTTGCATGTTTACGCTAACAGCAGTGGTCTGCAGCGGGGACACGCTTCACCCTCTGTTCCCAACAGCCATCCATGTTCCTGTTCTATGTACGATCACAGAACCCACGGACAGACCAGGAAAACGAGCCAGCAGGCAACAGCAGCAGCAGCACACTGTAAAACTGCCCCTCTAAAAACAAGTTAGGGCAACATGTAGGGCAAGGGTGCTCAGTCCTGGTCCTCAAGAGCCACGATCCTGCATGTTTTAGATGTGTATTGGAAGGGGAACACATCTAAAACATGCAGGATCGTGGCTCTTGAGGACCAGGATGTAGAGCACCCCTGATGTAGGGCTTGGCAATATGACATGACATTAGTATCATAATAAATTGGGCAGTTTTAATGATAAATGTACGGTAAATGGGGAACAAAAGGAAGAATGGGGTTGTTGATTTGTTATATATTTATTTACTATATGAAATATGAGTGTTTCATGTTCCTTCGTTGAACATGTATACATCATGCAGAACTATCGTATTCATGGGGGATCTACAACCTTTGAAATAAAGTCATGTTTAGAATAAATTAAATAATTATGCTTGGTTTGAAATGTGAAGCTCCGCCCACTGCGAACAGTTCATCTTTCTTTTTGCTGGTGCTAACCTTAATCCTAATGCTAACTCTAACCCTAATGCTAACCTAACTTTAACCCTAATGCTAATGCTAAACTAACTTTAACCCTAATGCTAACTCTAACCCTAATGCTAACCTAACTTTAACCCTAATGCTAATGCTAACCCTAATCCTAATGCTAACCTAACTTTAACCCTAACGCTAACTCTAACCCTAATGCTAACCTAACTTTAACCCTAATGCTAATGCTAACCCAGAGTCTGTTACAACAGACTATTGTTTGAAACACATACAACTCTTGTAGGTTCTGGGTCTTTCTAACCTCAATACTTTTAGGGAGTATTTCTCCGGGGCTTGTGTTCGGCCATTTAACAGTAAAACAGTAACTAAAATGTTCAGTTTTGCAAATGACGTCCTGTTAACGTTAAATAGCAGATGCTGTTGCTGTAGCTTTGGCAAATATGTTTGCATTTTGAAATGACCATTAAAGCACCAAAACACTGACAAGCCCATTACATTCTGTTTAAAATGATAATTTTAGGTAATGCTTTATGAAGTAGTAAATGATCGTGCTGATGCCCATTAGTGATGAAATGAATAAATATAATGTTGGTTTATCATGATGTAATTTCTCATTCTAAGCATAAAATAAACATGGTAGATTTATGTGAAAAAAATCCTTTTTAATTAACATGAATTTACATTTTTCAGAAAACATATTAACATGTGCAACCGATGTACTGACTGAAACCAACTGAATGAAATACACATGTATTTTCATCAATTGAAAAAACTCATTGATTTTGCATCAACACCAATAGCATGATACTCACATCACCCCCCCCCCCCCCTGTTATTATTATTGTTATTATTAAATAAAGCTGGTCTCCTTTCTTGTCTTGTTTCCTTCCTACTCTGCAGGTACTTTGTGTTGGATCCAGATTTGGGGCAGCTGCAGTACTTCGTCAACGAACAGGGAAAGAACCAGAAGCCCCGCGGGTCGCTGCCACTGATTGGTGCCTCCGTAACCCCGAGCGACGAGGCGCCGCACATGTTCATTGTTAACTCTGTCAATGGAGAACTGTACAAACTGCGAGGTATGAGCTCCCACTGGAACTGCAACTGAAACACTGTCTGGATTTATGCTTCTGTGGTGGTGAATGAATGAAGGCTTTTACTTTCATATTTACCCCGAAGGAGAGATGGGTAATATGTTTGAGTCAGTTTGTTTGTTTTGTTTGTTTGTTTGTAAGCAGCTTTATGCAAAAACTACTGGATCAATTTCCATGAAATTTTCTGAAACTATGTAAGGTGGTTAAAAATAGATTCCATTAAATTTTGGCGAATGTAGGTCAAAGGTCACAGTCACCAAATATGTGTTTTCATAATGAGAAGAGATAGGGTGAATCAGGTCAAATGTATGTAAGGGGGGGCGGGGGTTTTTTTGTGCCAGGCACCAGTTGTTCTAAAATGCAGTGGTTGAGTTATTATGAAAGCGTGTGCTTTAATTCACACTTAAAGGGGAACTAGGCAGGATTCTTCCACTTTGGTTCTTTATTAGATTTTGGTTAGGGTTCAGGTTAGTTCTAGAATGAAGGGAAAAATCTTGAATCAAGCAAAACATTTTAAGAAAAAAACCCCATGTAATTAAGCAAATAAAATAACATTTTTAAAAAAATCTGAAAATGTCACAAGTGTACCTTGTAGAAACCCTCGATTTGAGATTTTGTTGCTTAATACAAGCAAAGAAAAAAAAAACTGCAACTGCTAGCACTGTGGTAGCACCATGTTAATGTTGGTTAGTTCATTGTGAACTTTTAACAATTTGCTCTTGGGCTTTTCCACTGATGTTCCACTGATGTTCCAGGGGTTTCAGTCCATAGTGATGTTATGTTTTTTGTTCTGTGTGATAGATGGCATTTGAATTTCCCCATTTGTAGATTAATAAAGTGATCTATGTCTATTTTAGCTGCACAGTAGAAGAGCTAACAGGCTAATAAACATTAACAACTTCCACCTATCATTGTCCAGCCCTGTTAGCAATTAGCATGCTATCATATCAGGGCTAACATTTACTGTACAACAGACAAGTATCATACAACAGTAGCAAACATCAGGGCTAATTACTGAAGAGATTAAACTAATTGACAAACATTAGATGCAACTGATAAAAGTCTGTCTAGTAACAAAAATACACTCCTGAGGCAGACAAAGGGTCATGTAGTAAATTAAACAAACCTACACCTACGGGGCACAAACAACCATGACTACTTGTGAGCATGCTAACATCTGTGCTAACCAAGAAGCATCCAGGCACCATTCATACAATAAGTTTAAAAAGAAATGAACACTGTTACAACCAGTAGAATAACCAAACTTATTAAAGCATGTAAGGTTCAGCACATTTAATGTCTGAAGAAGAAACTTTCTGAAATAAAATTGTAGAGCAGTGTTATTCATGCGTGAAAAGTATTGAATTTGACTTGTAGAAAAAAACCTGTAAGACATGAATGCACTTAAAGTTTTTGCAGATAGGTGATATTTGGTTTTAATTTGAGCTGAAAAGATTGAAGTGTGCAGAAAGCAGCAGTGGTGTGTGTGTGTGTGTGTGTGTGTGTGTGTGTGTGTGTGCAGACCTGTATCCACTCAAGCACCACATCCACCCTTTTACTGCTGTTCCACTTCAGTTGCTGGAATGTCCCTTCAAACTCTCCAGGGGCAGGATATCAGAATAACTTGGCCTATATTCCCTGAATAACGCAGTGATCCGTGTGTATTGAGCTGAAGGGAAACAATGATCCCACACACAACATGTTTGAGACCGTAGACGATGGGATTTCTGTGTTTTTGTTTTAACATGTATTTTAAGACTGCACGTCATAAAAAAACTGACATTGCGATTTTTTTTACCTTGTGATATAGGCTGTCTATCTGTCTGTCTGTCTGTCTGTCTCTCTCTCTCTATCTCTATTGTATTTTATTTTATCTTACTTTATTCTATTTTATTCTATTCTATTTCATTTTATTTTATCTTATTCTATTTTATTTTATTTTATTTTATCTTACTTTATTCTATTCTATTGAAATTAGATGAGAAAGTCTTGAGCTCATTTATCTCCTCCATTGCAGGACCTGTCATGTGACTATAGCGAACACATACATGTCGATGTTCAGACCATATATTGTGCAGCTCTACTTCAGTCATTGAAGTCCACTCAGTAGAAGTAATTAAAAGACCATTAGGTTGGACATAAAGTCTCACTACATTATTGAGAATAATCCTAGGGATGAAACTTGCTCCTGTCATTTTGATGAGGAAACACTGGTGCTGATAATGACTGAAGCTCTTTTACTTCCTGTCATTCTGTCCATTTCTATGAAGCATAGGCTCGGAGTGTCCTGCTCCTAATATCTGCCACTGCTTTAATCAAATCTAACGACTCTGAAAGCTGTTCCACGCATTAATCCTGAGCCGTACCATTATCATAACTAATACCAATATTTCACAAAGCTGTAATTAAAATAGATGTAATCAGATGATGATGGGCTCGTCTCTCTCAGTCTCAGTGACACTCAGACACTGTTTAACTTCTCTACAGGACGGATATTAACCTTCAAGTAGCTAATTAACTGAGTGACCACAATGAAGGCTTGACATTTTTTTTTGTTTTGTGATTAAACATAGAAATAGATTCAAAATTAATTGGTTAATCTAAATTACCCATAGGTGTGAATGTGACAGTGATTGTTTGTCTATATATGTTCAGTCCTGAGATGAACTGGAGACTCATACAGGGTGTACCCGCCTTCACCCATTGTAGCTGGATTAGGCCCCCGGTGACCCTAGTGAGGATAAAGTGGGTACAGATGATGAGATTAGAAGAATTAGAATTGCCTTTATTGTCGTTGCACAGTAGTTACAACACAATTATAGTGTAATAGGGCCACTCTGCACCACAGGAGTCAATAAACAAATTCAGAAACGATAAATAAAAAACAGTGGGATAAGGAAAAAACACAATTCAAATACCATTTAAAAGTATTCAAATACCATTTAAAAGTATTCAAATACCATTTAAAAGTATTCAAATACCATTTAAAAGTATTTGAAAAAAAAAAAAGTATTTTAAAAGACTAACAGATAACCACAGTTACTGTAGTTTTCATTATATTTTAATCTTTTCAATAAGGTATTTAGTGTTTTGAGAGCATTGTTGTGTACCTTTTACTATGTTTACACTGTTTGTACATGTTGGCAAAACTGCAACTATTTAAATTAAAATGTTCAGAAAGGTCATTTGGTCTAAATTGTCCTTTTTCCTTTTTTTTTTTTTAGACTTAAGATCATGGTAAAAATCAAAATTGTGATTTTATTTTAAAAAAATCATGATATATTTTTGCCATATAACACTCCCCTAGTGTATTTTTATCCAGCTGTTTTTATATCGTTCCCCATTTGTTTTTGTTTTTATGTAATTGGACTGTGGGAGCGACCGTACAAAGGTTCCTCTGTGTCCTGGCTGTCCTGAATACTCATTTTCAACTGGAGTTAGGTGTTTATATGTCCATCTTAAAGAGGATTTAACCTTTATCCTGAATTAAACTGGAATAAAACCTGTCATGTATAAACAGGCCCAGTGTTGCGCACAGACTGACGAACTGAAGTGAATGGAGTCAGAGTATGAGCTGAACGTCTGATTGAACCTTCTCTAAATGTGTCATCAGTGTCATTCTATCTGAAGGAGCTCTAGCACTTGTAGGTAAACGTCATGAACAGGTGCATATTAGCATAGATGAGCTCCAAACAGACGAGTAATTATCTTTAATCACAGTCAGGATTCTGCACAGCAACCTGAAAATGACGGATAGAGACGCAGCCGGTGGATAAGTGGCTGTTTGTGACCGAGTGATTTCTGTGGAAGAACGGCTAGAGTTAAGGCTTTTTCATTTGTGCCACAGACAGACAGACAGACAGACAGACAGACAGACAGACATACTGGTCCAGGCGTCTTTTGTGCTTGGAGATGTGAGCAGCCTCTCCCAGTGGGTGAGCTCGTCTCTGCTGCTGCATGTGTCGACAGAATGTGTGAAAGTTTAATTTCTCCACACACGCCTCTTGACTTTAAACACTTGTCGATGCAGCAAATGACTGACGGCTGCAAATGGAATCTTCCAGAAACTGAAATGACTTTAACACTATATGGAAAAAAAGCTGCTCTCATAGGACTGGGTTGGGGTGGTGGTGGTCACATGACCATTGTGATGTTTCCGCTCCTGATTGGTCCAAACTGATTTGCCTCAGAGTTGTCTCACTTTATAGCATTGAGGCATGACATTAAAGTATTTAATTGTATTATTATTATTATTATTATTATTATTATTATTTATTTATTTATTTTTCTTATGATGAATGAAATGTATTTGGTTATCCACAAAAAACAAAATAACAACAAAAAGTTGTACATTTAAAAAGATTAAAATTAGAGCTGCACAATATATTGTTTGAGTGTTGACATCACAATGGGCCCAATAGTCACATCGCAGGCCCTGTAATTATTTTTATTTTATTTGTAAATATTTGTATTTTTTTGTATGCATTTTTATCTTTTTAATTTTTTAATTTTATTAAATTTTTTAACATTTTGTTTTATTTTTTAAGTTGTCCTCATTTATTTATTTATTTATTTTAAATTATTAATTTCATTACATTTTTTCAGCTACATGAATGATGATACTGTAACGTATGTCGATCACTAATCTGTTTGACCATTTGTGTCACCGCCACACACCATACATCATTTTAAATAATCATAACGCCAAAAAAGTGATATGTTACTATTGTTAACAGACATGAAAATGCATGTAGGCAACAAAATGGCATCATGACCTTTGACCTTAAATGACTTTGAAAGGTAATGTCCATTAAGAGTTCAAATGTTTGCGAGGGGGCGGGGTTTGTTGTGCCTGGCACCACTTATTTTAATTTTATCTCAGAAAAAAACAAACCTAGCAGTCAACCTCCAGCCAGAGTTCAACTTTATCGAACCTGTGAATTGTTAAATTAAATGTCAGTGAAATGTGATCAGAATGAGGATATTATTTGCGGAGCGTCCTGTGGCGGGTCAGTACATCCAGAGCGTCAGCGTCTCCTTCAGGAAGATGAAACTGGTTGTGTTTGTCAGCAGCTTCACTCAGCTGTTTGGACGACTGCTTTATGCTCTGCCAGAGCATAAAGCAGGGGTCTCAAACATGTGGCCCGGGGACCAAACGTGGCCCACTAATGGTTCCATTTTGACCCGTGTGATGAATTTCAAGCAGGGGGGTCAAACTCATTTAGTTCAGTTCCACATTCAGCTCAATATGATCTGAAAAGGACCATTAAAATAAGAAAAAAATATTATTTATTTATTATTTGCAAGTGTAGTTTGTGCATTTTTAGTGTATGTTATTGTATTTTAGTGCATTTAACTGTATTCTTTGTGTAATTAGTGTATTATTTGAGGATTTTTGCATCCTTTAGTATAGGTGTCAAAGTCATTTAATTTCAGGTTCCACCTACGAAACAATATGATCTACAGCCAAATAATTGCAGAATAACATATATGTATATATATAAATAATGACTGAATATTTTCTTCATTTAATGTAAAAAAAAAAAATACAAAATAAATAAATGACAACTTCAAACTTATGTATTTGATTTAGGGCAAAAAATTACATTAAATTATAAAATATTTATATTTATAAAATATATTGTTACGATAAAGTCTGAATAACCTGTTAAAATATGAACCTGAAATTTTCTTTTTCTGTTGCAAAGTGATTATTGTCTTTGTAGAACTGATGGACAAGATGGTCAAAGTACACACATTCTGTATTTAAGTAGAAGTACAGCTACTTGTGTGGGAAAAAAGCTCTAGTAAAAGTATAAGTAGTGATTAAACTATTTTACTGAAGTCAATGTAAAAAAGTACAAATTCTCAATTGTAATAAAGTAAAAATTAAACAGCATTTTAAAAAAATTTTTTCCTACGGGTGAAATAATACTTATTTAAGCAAGAAAAATGAGAAAATATCAAAAATATCCCAAAATAAAGCCTTTAAAAGTGAGTTACTGTGTAGATCATGTGTTTTATTGGGTCATGGGTGCTCAGTTTTGCGGATATTTAGGAAACATTCAAAATCATAAATAGGAGATTTAGAAAAAAAATCTGAATTGTGAGATAAAAAGTAAAAGTTATGACATTAAAAAGTCAAAATTAGTTTGAAAAAGTAACGAGTATATTCTGAGAATGTAAAGAGTATAAAGTATATATATTTATACAAAAATGTAGGGAATAAAAGTAAAGAGAAATATAAATACTCAAGTAAAGTACAGATACCTAAAAAAATTACTTAAGTACAGTAAAGGAAGTACTTCTACTCTGGACAAATAAATTGAGGAATAATATTGTTAAAACTGTACTTATTTGTCTTAATAAATGTCAGGTTATTCACATTCAGTTTTTGTTTGGACAATAGTATTTCATAATTAAACACTTGTTTTTTTGTTTATTTGTTTTTTTTTTTCCATTAAAAAAGACAAATCAGATCCACTGCAGATGAAATTGGGCTGAATGTGACCTGTGAAAGAAATAAGTTTGAGACCCCTGGACTAAAACCACCGTCACTGCTCTGCTCACGACTCCTATTTTAGCTTCAAATTGTCCAAATTAATCGTACATTTCTTGAATACTGATCATTGAATTTATCAGTGAGCAGAAAGCGACGAGGCTCCCGTGTTCCCCCAGGGTGTCGATGAAAAGGTAACGGGATCAAATGGACAAGAGTTGGCAACACCAGGAACCATCTGCTGCCAAACCATTCATGTTCTGCCAAATGAGGTTCATCCAAGAACAGAGTGTGTTCCTACAAATCCAGGAAGTCGTCGTGGAACTGATCTTTGTTAGTTACCTCGGCCAAGGAGGTTCTGTTAATATGTTTGTCTGTTCGTCTGTGTTCAAGATAACGCGAAAACTTATGGACGGATTTTGATGAAATTTTCAGGATATGTTAGAAATGTGAACAGGAAGAACTGATTTCATTTTGGGGGTGATTGGGGTGGGGGGTGGGGGGGTCTACCTTGGCAGAGGTCTGTGCTCTCAGAGTGCTTTTCTAGTTTTAAATGGTTTCAGTCGAGGGGTGTAACGGGAGAGAAAAATCACAGTTCGGAACGCACCTCAGTTTTAAAGTCACAGTTGGGTACAGTATGGAGACAAAATGCTAAATTATTTTCTTCCTCAGCACGGTATTTACAAAAAAACAACAAAACAAAACAAAAAAAGTCAACTTAGAAATGGAAAAAAATGGTCCACCCACATAACGCAAATTATAAAATGAATGTTTGAAAGTGTATTATATACATGTGCACCCACTACTTGTTCTTCTTCAATTTTGAAGTGTTTTTTCATTTTGTAAAATTGTGTGAAAAAAGGAAAAATAAAGAGTAATTAAAAAAAAATAAAAAATGGAAACGGTAAATAATTCAAAGTTGTTCTTGGTACCAGTAAGTTAAATTATATATTCTTAAATGATTAACCAAATGTTGAAATTACAAATAATGAATTCCTTTTGAAATAATAGATAAAAAAAAGTTTTTCCAATATCTTCAAGGTGTCATTCCGCTGAATTTTCCCCACTCCTTTTGGAATCTGATGGGTCACCCCCAGTTACTAACACATGTTGCGTTTCCTGCGTGGTGTGTTCCCTCCACTGGTGGATTTAACATTCGTAGAAAACAACAAATGAGCGACGCAGAAAAAGTCTGTCCACTACACATCACAGGGACATTAGCATCACCCACGTGGGGTTAAGCCCGTCCCCTATTGCAGTGAATCTGAAGTAGCATTAGCATTAGCATCTACAAGAGAAGACGGCGCCACAATTGCTGCGGCACAAACTGGAAAAAAATGTCGGATCAAACAGGTTCATGTGTCTCTGTGTGGAAATAAAGCACAATTTTTTTCCTGCATGTTTTCAAAACAAGTGACGGTACCAAACCTAGCTGGATGTTACTCTGAGATGGTAAACACACACAGAGCTAGAGGGGAGGGTGAGACACCTCATTACTGCATCATTGACATGTAAGAGGAAGTACCATCAAACTCTGTTGTTTAGTCACTTTTCTACCATCACTTCTGCAGGATATGCACATGGTCACATACAAACAGACTGTATTCATTCAGTATAGACCGAACCGAACGTCTGTTTTCAACGGTTTGGTACAAATACATATACTGTTACGACCTTAGCTCCATTACAAATAAATCAAATATTCTGATGTTAAAACTTTTAAACCCTGAGACAATAGCTGGTTTTACATTACGCTTTTTTTTTTTTATTTCCATTTTTTCCATGGAAATATTAATTCTGAATAAGGGTTTCCATACGGTGGCAAATAAAATATTAGCTGGATGGCAAAAATGCAGCAAAAAAGTACCCTTCCAAATGCACCTGTTAGTTCTAGTGCATCATTTTAGTTGGCAAATGTGAACTGCTGGCCACGCACGTTGCTTCCTTCGTACGGTAAGGTAAACAGGAAGGAGCAGCTCAAAATGTTGTAAATGATTGGTCACATTTTACGGGAAAGTCACAGTGATTGGTTAAAATTGCAACATCGTGCTGAATTAACAGGGATTGGCTCAATTTGTGTTGAAGTTGCAAATCGCAACATTGCGAAATCCTGGAGGGTCTGATCTAGGGAGTAGGGGGTTAGGGAGTGAGTGGGTGATTTCGGACACAGACGTGATGTGTGTTGGGATGAGAGAAGCAAGATGGCGACTAGAGCAAATATGTCCAGGCAGTTGACCCTTGACCAGAGTGGTCACAGTGGTCTGGGGATCCGCCAGAGACTCACCCTATCTGTCCGACATGTCGGAGCAGAAGTCTGGTTGTCAAATTGTATATCATTATGTTTGGTATATTTGTAAATAAAACATTTATTTTTCCATCAAACTCTTGTTTTTGTTGTTTAAATGTTTGAGGTGTCGCAAAATCAATAAGTATTGACGTCACTACGTTGTAAAACATTGACGTCACTTAATCGTTAAGTATTGACGTCAAAAGTCACTGATCTGCTTGAAATGGCTCTTGCTACAAAAAGCTAATTTTCTCCAATTTTTGCTCAAAACCCAGTGTTTTTGCTGAAACTACCCTATGATCTACTATCAATTACTTGAGAACCTGAAAAGAATTAGAAAATTCCAGATGAAAGAAGAGATTGTAAACTTTATTTTAAAGTGTGTCACATTTATTTAGTCAAAGAACTCAGTATTCAGTGAGTCGTTTAAAATCTATAAAAATGCTCCAAACCCTCTGGGGGTTTCCTTTGTGAAAACTGTCCAGCACTGAATGAGTTAAAAGGAAGTGAAGGTCTGATTCTTTAAGGATGTGGGTAGTGTTAGTGATGTACGGCCTAAATAGCAGCTTGGAAAACGTCCCAGGGCTTCGTCTGACTGGTGACGGCCTGAGCGTGTTCACTTTTTATTTATAAACCGCCGTGCATCATGGGAGGCCCTTCAGCGCTCTGCAACCAACAAGTCAAACATCTACTACTGTTGTTTATCTGAACATAGTGAGATCCAGACCTTTCCATAATCTACGGAAACATCCAGTAAATCAACCTCAGGAAGGACTTTCCAACAACAGGAAGTAAAAACAAACAAACAAACAAACAAACCTGCCTTTAACAGACGACACCTCTGACAGAAGCAGATGGAGGCTACATTTATAACGATGACGATGAAAACACAAGATGCAAATGTGTCTTAAAATCGTCTTAATTTTTTATTTTTCGTGTTCTCCATTAACGTCCTTTTCTTCATCTTCTCTGTCACCATCATCATCTTTTTCTTCAGCTTCATCTTTTCTTTTTCAAATTTGTCTTTTTCTTCATCTTCTTTGTCTTCATCATCATCATCATCTTTTTTCCAGATATCCTTCTCTTATCACTATTTTCCATCATGTATAAAACTTCTAGTTCTGAATATCTTTAACCTTATTATTCACATTCTTTTCAATTTTTTACCCCTTTAACAACAAATATATTTGATTTAATTTTAACCCCTCTACATGATCAGTGTGGGGGTTTTTTTTTATTATTATTTCTTGAAAATCCTAATGTATACAATTCAATACATGCAATACACAGATAATCCACTAGGGGGATGAACTTTTCAGTCAAATATACAAACAGATTTATAAACCATAGATTTGGAAAATGTGATCGAACAGAAGAGTGTGGTTCAGATCTTCATCAATGGTTCCTCCTCTAAAGGCAGATGCATTTGTTCTCTTCATCTAAAGGTATTTAATGTGAAATCACTTTAGTCGTGTTTACAGGAATGACAGACTTTTTATGTCATTATTCTGTCTTTGTTGTGTGTTTGTGCAGCATCTGATGCCAAAGAGCAGCAGTTTTGGATTAATCAGCTCCAAGCGTGTGCCAGACGTCACTCTGACAGCAGTGCCAAGGTAACACACACACACACACACACACACACACATATACACACACACACACACACACACACACACTAGTTTCCATGTCTCACGAGGATCAACTTTATCATCACTTGTTGGTAAAGTATCCATTAGGTAGAAAGTATAAACACATCTTTTTATTTTTAAATAAATTAAAATGAATAAATAAATAAAATAAATAATAAAAAGTAAACACTTTTTTTCCAGAAAGGGAAAAATGTATATATATATATATATATATATATATATATATATATATATATATATATATATATAAAGTAAATTCCACCCTTTCCACCTGTTCACCAGTTTTTCATTACTTCATGGGGACGTCTGGAAAAATCTAATTAATGTATTTATATGAAGCCACATTTTGCATAAATTCGTGTACTTCGCAACACAGATATTGGGGACTTGATATTTAACCCTTGTAAGGACCAGAATTTTGGTCTCCATGGTGTGACTGTGTAAGCAGATCAATGTCCCCATAAAGATAGGAATACACACACACACACACACACACAGACACAGTTCTTGGCGTGTTGTTGTTGTTGGAAATGGAGTGAGCAGACTCCCTCGACAATTCCATGGAGATTCCTGTCAATGTTTTTTTTATATTTTGTTTTATTAAATCAATGTGACAGTGAAGTTCATGGGTTCAACAGTTTGACCCACTGTCCTCCAGTTCCTCTGGTTTGTGACACTCCTGGGACATTTATGAAGTGTACACGTGACACATTATTTATTTATTCATTGCTTTTTTAAATAAAGAAAATGGAATCATCTTTGAATTTAATGAAATAAGTGTGTAAACGTGTGTAAGAACATATGGATTGAGCTGGAGGAGGGTTTGTATGTGAGAGCTGCTGGGTTTGGTGGGTTTACATGAATAAATGAGGCTTCAAACATGCTTGTGGAGAGTGTGAAAAGCATGGATATGAGCTGCGGAAATCAAAATGTGCACTTTCTATGTGCAGACGTCAACTCCAAATGTCACGGTCACGGGCTGCGGTGGATTTATTTAAATGGAAAAACCTCAGATCAAACCCACTGTAGAAAATATTAGGTTTTAGAACAGAGACAGGAAGACTTTCTCAGGTACAAGAAGTAAAAAAAAAACCCAAACAAACCCTCAAGCCTTAATAAAAGTGCACTCACTATAACATGGTAACCATGGTAACTGTTTGTCACAGATATTTGCAGAACATCTGCAGTCCGGTCCAGTGTCGTGAGTTTCATGTCAGTGTTTTTCTATTGATCACTCACAATAAAGGTCCAAATTCAATTTTGGATTTAACTTTTGAACTATTCACTTTTGTGACTTCCAGTGAACACCAAAATATTGATCTTTAAGTTATGCATCTAATGTGTATAGATTTTGACCTATTGTTGACCCAAGAGGTCAGGGGTCACTGGGTCAATATCTAAAACACCTAGAAACAACTAGTTTTTTTTCAATAGAACCAACACACAATGCATTCAACAACAATGGAGAATACAAGAATATTAATACAATAAACATGGAATGACTCCTTTAAAATGTTTGTGTGAATGTGACTTTCGTGTCATTTCCATATTAAACTCCACCTGGACACACAGTCAAAATATGTTTACGTCAACCTTCATATTATTTTCTTCTCAGGACAGTCTCTCAACCTGCTGGGAAAGCACTTTTCTGGACAATAACATTCTAGTGGACACATTTTCTCATAACAATCCTGTCTACCATATAATATATAAATCATATGACCTCCTAATGACAAAAAAATACTATCAATACATTTAAAAATTAAAAAAATAAATGCACATTTCAGATTTAGAGATAATTCTGTGTTTTAAAGAGGATGAATGGAGGACATTAACTGAAACAGATGGTGGTGATTTTTATTTAATTAATTTTTTTTTTGTAAACCGAGATGCAAAGATGAAAGTATCAGTAGTGACTCATGTGTCTGTTTTCTGTTTCAGTCTCTACTCCCCATATGCACCATCAGATCCTCTCATGTGTTATTCAAAGCTTCTTTCATTTTCCACTTTGCCTTTGCTCGTTCCATATGTAAACGAACTGAGAGAACACAGGAAATTAGCTTTAAATGTCAGCCAAATGAATGTCGTGTCTGTACACACAATTAACACAATTAACACAATTAAACACTGTCATAGAATAAAAACAACCTTCACAACTTTGACTTTTGCAACAAGGATCCAATTAAAAACATGAATTTGAATTAATTTTCCTTTAACTCGAGAAAAGGTTAAAAGTAAAAAGCAGGATGCTAATGCTAACGCTAATGAGCTAATGTTTGCTATTTTAACCTATAAAGAAAACCCACTGGTACCAAAACCAAACACGGATCTAAACTGTTTAATTAGGGCTGCACAGTATTAGAAAAACTGACAATGTCATATATATATATATATATATATATATATATATATATATATATATATATATATATATTTAACCTTGCAATATATTTTGTGATATGAAAAAATACTCAACAGTAAATAACAGCTGTGTGGTGTGGACAGATTAGTGGTTAACACAAAACATACGTTTCAGTATCATCCTTCTTGTAGCAGAATTAATTAAATAAAAAGAAGTAAAACTAACTAAATATAAAAAAATAAACCCAAATAAATAAATTGAAAATAAATGAATACAAATAAATACATATGTAAATAAAGAAATAAACAAAATTAAATAAGTAAAAAAACATAGAAGAACAACGATGATAGACAACTGCTGAGTGGGTGTTGATTTCCTTTTATCAAAGATGAGTGAAGAATGTGAGAAAACGTCAACAATCTTTAAATTCTTTTTACAGAAGCGACAACAGTCGTTCAATTCCATAATCCACCATTTTGTTTAGTCATTCCTAACTTTCTCCGGACTCCTCCGTCAACTTCCCGGCGCTCTAACTACATCATCCTAAAGATTACACTGATTGGTTGTAGTACCGTCCTATTACATACAGAGGATTTGAAAGACAACCTTTTAGCCCCGCCTCCTCTGACAATGAAGCACCACTAGACCAGGGGTCGACAACCTTTAACACCCAAAGAGCCATTTGAACCTGGTTTCCTTGGAAAAGGAAACACTGGGAGCAGCAAAAAACGTTTTGACAAAACAAAGAAAATGCATTTGTTAAAAGGAAAGGAAAAAAAATATTTAAAACAACAACTTCCCTTTCATGCTTGGGGGTTCACCTGAGTCATACTTACAGTCAACACTGTATATATTGCTTTTTCTTACCTTTACACTGGTCCAGTTTAAAGCAAAGACACTTCAGACCAGGTTTGGGATCATCCAAAGTATTATTTTGTCATATTGTCTCAGAAATGTTTAATTAGTGCATCATTATAGCTCAATAAATCTAAAGACATTTGTTCAAAATGGTGCATTTTTACTGGAAATAAAGCATCAACGTGAGAAAATGAAGGCACAGAAAATAGGAAATGAATATTACCTTCATCCACAACCTTTTTTTTAAATTTAAATGTAGGTTTTGTATGGATTAATATTAGTGCATGTGGGTTTGTGGGTTTAGTGCGGACTTCAGGGGATTAGCGTGTGTGTGTGTGTGTGTGTGGGATGGAGTTTCATGATCCATGTTCGAATGATGCTCGTTACTGAAGCTGCTCTGAAACTTGTGAAAGAAAAACCATCCAGACGTCATCATGTCTGTGGTGAAGAGCTGCTGTTAACCTTTTAAGCCCTGATGTGTCAGCGCTGACACGTTCTGAATGGACGGTTTAGTTTAAATATTCAGAAAAATAACCTACTTAGCAGGGTTCATAAACTAGCATACATAGACTAGGCCTAAAGAACAGGCTGATAATCCAGTTTTAGATTAGTTTAGTCATTTAACTCATTCATTAATATTCATGAGTTTCTCCAACGTTCAGACAATAAAACTGATTCTAATGTTGAAACCTGCTGCACCACGAATATTACTGGATAAATAAGGTTTAGCACAAATAATACTGATAATAATACTAAAAAAAGGTTTGTGCTTTTATGATAAGTGATGTTCTAGACAACTGCATGTTTATGTTTTTATTCAGCTGAGGAAAGAAGGCTAATAAACATAAACAGAGGCTAATAAATATAAACAAAAGCTAATAAATCTAAACAAAATATGTAAACATTAACAAAGAGTGTCTGTCAGCAGAATTACACAAAAAGTTCTGAACGGATTTTGATAAAATATTCAGCAATGATAAATAATGGGTCAAGGAACAACAGTTAGATTTTGAGCAATGAAGGTCAAAGGTCAAAGTCACACTAAAGGTCAACAGCTAAAACACATCAGTGGTAATATCTCAGGATTCAGACAAGATAGAACCTGGTGTTTTTTTCATTCACATGGTCTCACCTTCAAACATCAGATGGGTCAACAAGCTCCATCATGTCCTGTGTTTTTTTAAACCTCGTTTTATGCTAAGGGTCAATTTGACCTATTTCAGTTTTTGTGTTGATCAAAGTACTGGTGATCCTTTCTTTTTCTTCATGAAATGTTGTTACTTTTCCTCATCTAGGGTCGTGAACTGTTGAGTAATTGTGTGCAGAGTTTATAAACAGAAGTAATGTTGTGGGTCATTTTGACCCAGACACTTTAATGTGGGTAATTAGTTGTTCACATCCAAAAGAAACATGCCTTTACAATATACCTTATTTTGTTTACCCTTTGATAGTTTTTTCTGAATAAGCATGTGTAGGAGGATCCAGTGGTGTAAAAAAAAGTGGAAAAGAATAAAAACTGAAATAAAATGTGTTTATGAAGAAGGAAAAACTTGAACAGAATAGTTCTTAAATACAGTGTTGAAATTAAAACAAATATTTGATGTCTTTTAAATGTTTGTCATCTAAAATAAAGTTATTGGTTTAACCTGTTATTTATTTGTTGTATTGAGTAGATTTATACAATATGGGTCAAAAAGACCCACAACATACTCAATGTAATTAATTTTCAACATAATACAAGGGTTAATAATATTGAGTTTCATCAAAAATTACTGAAAAAAACAGTGTTGGTGGAGGTCTGCCATCTCTGACTGCTTTTAAAAAAAATATTATTTATTATTTGTATTTGTCACATAGAAAATTTTAACGACGATCGGCAATGACAAAGAAATTAGTTAAATAAATATAACCTTCGCCAACAGTTCTCTAATAACAATAATTTAATAACAATCAAGTTATACGATAATTAAATGTTTCGAGCAGCGTTTCATACATTTATCAAACTGTGACAAAACACACAGATTTTAAGGAAATTAAATAATGTCATGTTTGTTTCAGGTTCGAAAACTGAAGGGCTCCGAAGAACACCTGAGTGTAGAACGAGCCGGAAGCCAAGACGTGTTGGTGAGTTTATACACACACACACACACACGCACACTCACACTCACACTCACACGTACACGTAAACACACATACACACACACACACACACACACACATGTACACGTAAACACACATACACACACACACACACACACATACACACACGTACACACACACATACACGTACACACACACACACACACGTACACACACACACATACACGTACACATACACACACACACACGTACACACATACACGTACACATACACACACACACACTCCCTTCATGCAGATTTTCTGTCTTATGTTGACTTCGTGCTTAAATACGATGTCCTTGTTGCATTTCCTCACGTCTCCATTGAGGACACGATGTCCAATTATTCTGTTCAGTCACCAAGAGAAAATAAATAAAACGATGAGAAACAAGTGGAGAAGAAAGAACCAGTGGAAGGACTCTGTCTCGCTTTCTTTTTCTTCTGCTGTGTCTCTCTCTGTCTTTTCCTTTCCTGCTGGGGGGAAGGGAAGGACCTGTCTCTCTCCCTCTCTCTCTCTCTCTCTACCTCTATCCCCCCTGTCTTCCCCCCAGCCCCTCCCTCTCTCTCTCTCTCTCTGTCTCTCTACCTCCCTCTCTCCACCTCTACTCCCCTGTCTTCCCCCAGCCCTTCACTTTGTCTCTCTCTCTCTCTCTCTCTCTCTCTCTCTCTCTCTCTCTCTCTCTCTTTTTCTTTTCTTGCTGTTGGGTGTGTGTGTGGGACGTTTCCACGGCAGCAGCAGCAGCAGCTGTTCTTCCTGTATCCACTGCTGTGGTCTAATCCTTCATAAACTCAACTGTGTCTGATTTTCAGATCATTATCACTGATGATGATGATGATGATGATGATGATGGTGGTGATGGTGGTGAGGGAGGGAGGAAGGCCATACTGGGCTGTATCTGCGATAACAGGGAAAGTGTAACAGGACGTATATATTCCAGAAAAACTGTAGGATGAGGAACCCAATAAAAGAGCCTTTAAATACATCTGACATGTGAGCGTTAGTGACGTTTTAATATAAAATACAGGTGGTAAAAGTACAAACATTCTGTACTTAAGTAGTAGTAGAGTGTGAGAAAATACTCTGGTAAAAGTTTTCTGACTGAAAAGTTCCTCTTTAGGTGGTTCTGTCTGATTTTAAATGTAATGAGATATTTAGAAATAATAAAAATATAGTTGGTCAGATTTAGATTTTTTTAGAGTGTAGAATGATACTGGCTTTAAGAGCAGGATATAAAAACTACCCAGTAGGCAGGAGGCAGACTCCAGCAGAAGGTAAACAACATTATCAGTGTGTCTCAAAGTACAAAGTCCTGTCCCCATTCACACATGTCCCAGTGTCTTAATAGACAAACACTGGTTTACAAGTAAAATCCTTCTGGAATAAAACTAGTGAAATGTTTCCACATGCGTGATAGTGATAAAGAAAACTCAGGTCTTCAATGCTGGTAGTAAATAATGTAGAAAATTAGCAAATATGACCAAAATAATCAACAAATTTGACAAAAATGAACAAAAATAATAATCAAAATGAACAAAATAGACAAGAAATGTACCGGTAACTAAATAATCAAGGAAATTGGCAAAAAGAAGTAAAATAATCAAAAAACTGATCTAAATATTCAAGAAAATTAGCAAATTTGACCAAAATAACACAGGTCTAAAATGGAATAAAACTAATGAAATGTTCCCACGTGGGTTAGGATTAGTCTTAAATGCTGGTTGGATTTAGTTTCCAAGATAAGTCTGGTGTCAAAATGTGACATTTTACTCTTAATTGTACTGAATATTTTGGTAATTTTTTTGTTCATTTTTATTCACTCTATTAATTATTTTGTTCTTTTATGTTCATTTTACTGAATATTTTGGTATTTTCTCTTCATGCTCATATTTTGGTCATTTTTCTTTCATTATTTTCCTTTTGTACACGCACTGACCTTTGACCTGCAGATGGTCAGCCTCTGCAGCACATATTGACGTCACCTCACTTTGGACGCCAGGGTTCACAACATGTCTGTTCTATTTTTAGATTTTATAACTCTGTATCTAGAACAGCTGTGTTTAGTGTCAAACATACACTGTAAAAATATCTGAATCTGACCAAGTGGATTTGTCTCATGTCTCGTCCAAATATCTCATTAGACTTAAAATCAAACAGAATCATCTGAAGAAGTGACCTTTTCAGTCAGATCTAAGAACTGAAATATATGGTGGACAAGACGTGTCCTTCTAAAAATAAGTAAATAATAAATTAATACAAGAAACAAATGTTGGTCAACAAACCCCGCCCCCTCGCAAACATTTTGGCTCTTAATGGACATCTCCCTCTCAAAACATGAGGCTATGGTTTGACCTTTTAAGATTGTTAAAGGTCAAAGGTCATGATGACATTTTGGAGCCTACATGTAGTTTCCTGTCTGTCTACAATAGTAACTGAGTACTTACCACCACTCTTTTTGGAGTTAAGATCATTTAAAATCACGTGACCTTGATTTTGAGCTTTCAATGTCACTCAAGGTCAAAGGTCATGACACTACATGTAGTTTCTTATCTGTCCACAATTTTAACAAAGTTTCTATTTCCACTTGTTTTTCTGTTGTAGTCCATTTTCATTTTTTAAGTATTGACCCAGTGACCTTTGACCTATTGGGTCAACAATAGGTCATAATCTATACACAAATGATGCAGAATTGAAAGACTAGAATTTCAGTGCTCAATGGGAGTCTGTAAGATGAATAGTTAAAAAGCTGTATCCAAAAATTTAAATTTTCACCTTTGACCTAGAATCTTCAAATTTGTCCTTCAAGGTTCTGACGTCAATGCACTTCAACAGTGAGAGCAAAACGAAGCTAGATGTTAAAGTGAATACACAGGAATGAAAAAGAAATTCCAGATTTGCTCTATCTCTGATCATTGCGAAAACAGATTTTTGGTGACCTTGACCTTTGACCTTCATACAATATTTAATGGGATCTTATTCTGGACTACCTCACACCTTTCATGGAAATGTCATGGAAATTGATCCATTAGTTTTTGCGTAAAGTTGCTGAGAAACAGACGAAACAAGTGAAAGTTATCTCGTAAAGTTTTCTTCAAATCCTATTTTCCAGATCTATATAATTGTCTATAAATCAGTTCTTATATCTGACTGAAAAGTTCCTCTTGAGGTGATTCTGTCTGATTTTAAGTGTGATGAGATATTTGGACTATAAATGAGAAAACTCCACTTGTTCACGTGTGTATTTTTAACACAATCCCACTGTGTAAAAGGATGTGGAAACTTCATCCATCACAGACTTTAATGAACATCTTGTTCCCAGTGAAAGCTAATTATTTCCACTATAATAAGCTCATAATACACTATATTTGTATTCCATATTACAGTTTTCAGACTGAATAGCTAATTGTGTGTAATTAGTGTTGTTCCCTGTTCTGTAGAAAATGACAGGTCAGCAATTGACCATCGTCCTACCTACCTATGATGCCTCACTCTGGGCCAAGTCCACCCACGCTCCAGTAACAGCAGAACACCTGTGAAGTACAAAGCATCAGCACTCAGAAATCCTCACACTTTTACCAAGTATATATATATACATAAATACATACACATGACACTCGTGTTTTTTGGACACTTTGTAAATTCCGGTAAAGTTTTGTGCATAATATCCCACTGAAACGTCACTACAGTCGCAGTAGAATCAGATGTATTTTTATGATACATACAGAGGATGTGCCGGTGACCTAGTTTCTACATAGCTGCATCATTTTCAGTATCAGTCCCAACATTCACTCTTGTCTGAAGCCTTTTATTCGTCTGCAGTGTCACTGCTCTTTCCCTTTGTCTACAGAAAAAAAGTCAAATAAAAAAGATAATATAACTACAATTAAATTATTTTTAACAGACACATGCAGGGTTTGTGTACTCCCTGTAGCCTTCATTAGAAGCATCACATGAGCATCACATCCCTATATATATATATATATATATATATATATATATATATATATATATATATATATATATATATACTAGGGGTGTGAATCTTTCACTCACACAAAGAGAATCTTGATTCATAGACTATGATCCGATTCACGGTGATTCATAAAAAATAGTAAATGATTCGGTATGATTTGATTTGAACCGATTCAGTTCAGTTTGATTCAATACAAATTGGCAATTTAAGAGCAAGGACTTATTTTATTTCATGTTACTGACAAGTGAAAGAAACACAAATATAATTTAAAAACCATGTCCTTTTGTTTTATATACACATTGAGGCACAATATTCATTTCATGTTCACATTATTCAGCTTTTTAAGAAAACTTTGTAGATGTAAACATTATCATAAAGTAATTTCACTTTTTTCGCCGTTATTATTTTAATGCTTCAGCCCATTTGAGACCATGCTTGGGGGGGGGGGGGTGGCCCCTGAACTAAAATAAGTTTGACACCCCTGTCCTATTCAGTGTCGTAGGCATCGAATAACATTTGATTTGATTTCTTCAGTTGTTTTTTTTCCCAGCAGTTTTAAACTAAATGAGCTGCAAAAAGTGTAGTGTAGCCCAATCATGCGTATGAATTTTAAGCGTTTTCCTGCAAGTGGAGGCCGTTTGTGCAGTGCCACATTAATCATGACTTTGATTTGCTGGACTCCTGCTGCATTACAGCCCGTTATTTACTTCCACTGAGCAGTGCTGGGAAGTGCAGCCTGTTTATTTGATCTATTTTCCTTTGACTGCTGCAGTGACCAGACCTCTGAGGCTTTTATTCTGCTGTAAACTAAAGGCAGAAGAAAAGGATGTTGGTGTGACGTGTGCTCTCACTGAAGCCCATGAACTGAGGAGACAAGAGTCACAGAGGGGAAGTCAGCCGCTCGTCAAACTGACAAATGTGATGCGACGCTAGCGCCGGCAACTACAGCAACAAAACAAAAGAACTCTACCTTTATAAAACTCAGCTGAATTTTATTTATTTATTCATTTTTATTAGATTTCATTTCTTCCCAATAACAGGTATGTCAATACAAGGCTACACTGTAAAAAAAAATACCCACATAATTAACACTAAAAAGCTGTCAAATTGTAACATAAGAAAACTCTTAAGTGAAAATACAATGTGAGTGTTTTATTTGTAAAGATGCGATGTGTATTGCATGTGTGTTTACATTAGTCGCTGTTAGCCGCTAGCATTAGCAACTAATGTCGACAAACATGCAACCCATCTTGGTGTGTCTAGGTAAACCATCTTTCAACAGTGTAAATGAGCAACAACAACATAATGATATATAGCACATCCACAAACATACCTCTGACAAAGTGGTCACGGCAGACATTGGCATTAGCAATAGCATTAGCATTAACAGACTCTGCTCCTCCCGACTGCAAACACAGACTTTTTATGGTGTTTTTCTGTGAGCTCATTCCATTTCTCACCTTTGTGAATGGAAATCTTTGGTAGTCTAAAAAAAATATTTTTTATGGCTACGTGTGAACTGATACTGAACTGACAATACTTTGAGTCTCTCCATTGTGTTTTGATTCATTTTAATATTAAAAATATAGTTTACAATTAGTTCAAATCAGTATTACAGAAAATAGTTTACATTAAGTTTAGAAACACTTTCTTTAAAATACTTTTAAGTTAAAATAGTCTTTTGTCAGTCTCGTCTGAGTGTATGTGTGCAGCAGGCAGCCACAAACACACACACTGTAGACCCCTCCCCAACACAGACTTTAAGGGGACATTTACACGAGGATGATTGTGGCTAAATACGACAGCGTATTTTAACAGAAGTTCCTTTCATTTACATGAAACAGACGCCGTCAGGGTGTGACACGCACAAATGTGAAGACTCCATCCAGAGTGGGACATATTGAAGACATGCTGGGTCACGTCTCTGTCTAAATGACAAGAAACGCACATGTTCACGTTGCGTGCATCTTTACGTCACATATGTTCACGTCACATACACTTTCATGTTACATTCATACACTGAGCAGGTGAAGCAACAAACATGTGGGACAACCTGGATCCCACAGATCTTCCAGCTGCACTAGCATTAGCATTAGCATTAGCAGCTCTAGTAAATGTACAGGAATCGTTTCAGTTGTTGTACAGACATTACACACATACCATAGCTGAACAGAGACAGGTGGACATTTACATACGTCAAAAACAGAAAAGGACATAGTCGGTCTGGCATGACTGTCCAATCTTATGTCACTGTTGTGTCTTCGTATAAACAAAGACGAAACAGTCTCTTGAATATGCTCGTCTAAACATGGATGACAAACTGAAGACTTGACGCCACTGTTTTCATCGTCTCTGTATAAATGTAGCTTAAGTAAACAATGGTTTTCTGCTTTGGTAAATTTACATTAAGTATTGTCCCACTGTAGGAAGTCCCATCCCCCTTCAACGTCTTTTGTCCACAGTGTCATCCCCCGTGTGTCACCTCTGTATTCAAATTGCTTCACTCCCCCTTGTGATCGTCTCCACAGAGTCAAAATCTCAAGGAATACAAACATTAAAAGATATGAAGACATTATATTACATGTATATCTGGTATTATTGTAATTTTCCAACACAATCGCTTGTCCTTTTCTTGGTTAGAATGATTGGTGCAGCCGTAAACTACACAAAACAGGCGTTTTCCCAGCGGAAAAGTCACTCTGCTTCACTTCCTGTCCTCCATTTGAAAATCACACACTGACTATATAGCAATGTGATGTCACATGGAGTCAACCTATTACCTGATATGTTTAATAAACCAGCTGGTGGATCTGATCCATGACATGAAAAGGCTTAAAAATGACAGTTTTCTTGTTGGTGCCACTGAAGCATAAGTTTAAATGAAGAAAAACTGCAGTAATAAGAGTGTGTGAAGAACAAACAGATGGTGCAGCTGCTCCATGCATCACATCCAGCTGATGTTTCTGACAAAACCACAGCTCTGAGGCGAGTATTTGTCATGTTCTAAATGCCTGTTGCCTCAGCTCCTTTTTCCCTGGAGTCTTTCCCTGGAATCCTTCTACATCTTCTGCAGTTTTTATGAGTGTTTTCAGTTATTTTGTGGTTTTAATGCCAGGAAAGGTCATGACCTGGGGGGGTGAAAGGTCATGATACCATAAAAGATTGTGGGCGTTCAGGTATTCACCTCTCACCGTCACATCCGATAGTGTAAGCCGAGTTTAAGAAGTCTGTTGTTTTAAAAGCAGCAAAAAAACTACTTCCTGGGCTTTAATCAGGAGGTAAATTATTTATAAACTTTGATAAATGCTTGTAAGACGACAAAAATGTCCTTTCAGTCCTTGAATAGACCAGACTATTTCAGTTCTGATTAAAATGAAGCATGGACGGACTGAAAGGCCAAACATGTCACTGTAATAAATGAATAAAAATAAAACTAAATATAAATGACTTCAGGCTGAAGCTTCTACACAGACCTGCTCTTATATGGACAATGTTTGGATCCATTAGATCTGGAATAAAAATATATTTCTGAGAGAAATAACAGGTTTAAACTGTTCAGCAACAGAAAGAAGAGAAAGAAAGATGATTTCTTAAATGATATTTTCCAGATCAATTGTCTATAAATAAGTTCTTATATCTTATTGAGATGTTCCTCTTTAGGTGATTCTGTCTGATTTTAAATCTGAATTCTTTGTCACGTGTGGGTGAGCATCCACAATGAAATGGATGCGACACTCCCTTAAGACTGAGCAAAAATGCAAGATATAACTATACAAATATAAATATATTAAAAAAAATACAAGATAAGAAAGTCTAGAATAAGAATAAGTAAAATATAAATAAGAATATAGAGAAAAATCTGAATAAAAATATAGCCTGTAGGTAATATAAATATTATATATATATATATATATATATATATATATATATATATATATATATATATGGACTAAAAATGATAAAAATACACTTGATCAGATGTAGGTTTTTCTGGTGTTTGATCTAATATCTGATCACAGTTCCTAGTGAACTTTCTTTTTCCACCTGGTGTCTCTGTACCAACTGCCCCCTGTCTCACCCTCTCTCTCCCCTCCCCCCCAGGGCCCCTCACCCTCCGGTCGGACCCGCAGCTTCTCCCTCCTCCCTCACCTGACTCCGTCTTCATCGCCGGCCTCCCAGAGACACCTGAGTCACGCCGTTGCCCCCGGTAACATCGTCACCATCACTCACCACAAATCTCCGGCTGCAGCTCGACGAGCCAAGAACCTTTACCCAGGACGCCTGCTGGAGGTCAAAGAGGTGAGTGCAGGAAACCAGAGTCACTGGGAAACTACAAATGACTGTAATAATAAGAGGAGGAAAGATCCAGTCAATAAAATACTGTCACTTCACGTCTGGGAACTAAAAAAAAAAAAAACTGAAAACCATCACAATATTGTTAAAATTTTAGATTTATTGATAAATTTCAGTATGTTGAATTAAGCCAAAAAATAAAAATTATGTTGACTCTATGTATGTATCAGTGATGCACGGGCTGACCTGTGGATCATTGAAAAATAATTTTAATGATATTGGGGTTGCAGTCGGTCGGGTCGTTTGAGATAAAAATTAAAACAACCTGGTAAAGACACTTTATTAACTGAATTTCCATGAAGGTGACGTACAAAGTTGTCAGTATTCTACAGTATGGAGGGAGCAATAGAGAGTGGAAGCTCCGGGAACATCCAAACAAAAAAGTAAGGTTTGGGACACATTCACTGAGATTTTTAAAGATGATGAGCAGCTCCCAGTGTTTTTGTTTCCATGGAAACCGGGTTCAAATGTCTCTGTCAGTGTCACAGGTTGTCGACCCCTGGTTTAGATGCTAACTTTTGAATGATGAAGCAGGACAAAAATATTTTCTCAACATATTAACTTACAAACTGACGACGTTGTACGACACCTTTATGGAAATTGAACTAAAAGGGAAAAAAATGTAAAAGGGAAAAAAATCTTGGATAAAGCACAAATAAATTTTGAATTAAACAAATAAATACAGTTCTGTTAATGAAACTACTGAAACTTATCTTGTTCAAATTTCTTTAAATCATATTTTCCACATCTATTGTCTATAAATCAGTTCTTATATCTGTCTGAAAATGTCGTCTTTAGATGATTCTGTCTGATTTTCAGTCTGATCAGATATTTGGAGTAAAAATGACACTTGTTCAGATGTATATTATTTCAGTTCAGGTTGGATTCCTCTTGTTTCCTGCACATGTAACACAATCCATTAGCATCACATCAGACACAAACATATCCTACGCATGGGACTGTGAAATGCTGCTGCTGCTGCTCCTGCTGCTGCTGCTGCTGCTGCTGCTGAGTCTCAGGTGGGACAGTGGTGCAGTGAGTTCAGCAAATATTTGTGTCTTCGTGGCAGGTCTGACACTGACTGCAGAGCGTTCAGTCTCTACTGTGTTGGCATTTTTACTGGATACTGTACTTTAATACCACAGCTAGAAGTAACAAAATAAAAGTACTTTAGTACTGTACTATCTTGTTACTGTACATACTATACTCTTTACATTTATATAAATATATGTACTTTATACTCCTTACATTTGTATAAATATATGTACTTTATACTCCTTATATTTATATAAATATATGTACATTATACTCCTTACATTTATATAAATATATGTACATTATACTCCTTACATTTATATAAATATATGTACATTATACTCCTTACATTTATATAAATATATGTACATTATACTCCTTATATTCTCAGAATAGATTCATTACTTTTTGAAACTTAACAGATGTGACATTATGAAAAATAAGTCACTTCAGAGGGAAAATCTTTGGAGAGACTTTAGAGATTAGAAGTCTGTAAGTAAGACCTTACAGACCCTGTAGACCACATGAGACCCTTAGACCACATTGGACCTGACAGACCCTGTAGACCACATGAGACCCTTAGACCACATTGGACCTGACAGACCCTGTAGACCACATGAGACCTCAGTTTGTCAGCTCACTGTTACTGTCTTATAATGTGAAGAAATTACCAAAAATAGTCACTTGCCCCATAAAGGGTTAACCCCTCCTGTTCCAGCTAAAAATAGTTCATATCCAAATGGAAACATCTCATACAAATGATCACATGAGGATCATCTGGCCACAGTTTCCATGTCTGTGGGTTCAGGCTCCGCCCCCTTTTGCTCCTCTTTTGCTCAGCTGTATCAACAGTGTCACAGCAGCACCAGTATTTAACCTGCTGTCTCTGTCTGTCTTCCTCCTTTTCCTAAACTCATCTTATCTCTAAACTCCAGCAGCAGGAGACACGATGGTCTGAACAAGTGTCCGAAAAAACCCACATTTCATTCTCTAAACCAATCAGATACGCCGTGGCTAAACCGTGGCCTGTTTCTAGCGACTTGTACGATTGTGTCTTCATCACTTCTTGATAACTTTCACTTTTCAAAACCAAACTTCAAGCTTAATATCACACAATTAATCAGAGTAAAGCAACTGTGGACGGGCAATTAAGCAGCGACAGCGAAAAAAACAACAGAGTCTCCAGAGATGAGCAGCGAGGATGGAGATGTAGCAGATGAGGACTAAAGAGTAACAGGAAGTGACAGGAGTGGTGACTGAGGCGAGGAGAATTAATGAGGATTTCAACTTCCACTGAAGAACTGATAGAGAATTTTCAAGTGGAAGGAGTTTTAATTAAGTTCAGATGCGCTCGCAGGTCTGTGAATTCAGCTCTTCTGGAAATAAGTGGGAAAAAATATTAAAATGCATCAGCTTTACTGCGTATATTCAGGGATTAGCAGCACGTGGAATGTTTAAGGTCCTGTACTGATGAGTTCTCATATGGAGGACTGAACCTGCCATGAATAAAAATATAAAAAGAAATATTTAGGAACCACTTGTTTATATTTTTCCTTCTTTTATCGAGGAAGTAATGATTTGCGTCCGTCGCTGCGTCACGTCTTTCATGTTAATGCAATAACTTTTGAACAGCTGGATGGATTTGATGTAGGATAGGTACATGTTTAGAGGTTTGGTCTGGCCCTTTACTTTTGAATGGGTGAACAAATTGCAGCCAAATTCTTTGTGCTAATGCTCTAGCACAGGCACATGCACTCCTTGGGTTTTAGAGGCTGAGAATTTCAAGATGGCCGACTTTTGTCTGGCCCATAACTTTTGACCAAGCGGACGGATTGCCACCAAATTCAGTGTCCTCATGCACATGAACTCATTCTTTTATACTTTGTATTTCATATATATATATATATATACAGGGGGTATGTATGTGTGTGTGTGTGACCCTCCAGCACAAACCCAGTGGTTCAGTCACAGCAGTATTTCTAGCTTTAGCCTCAAATATGTTATATGGGTCAGAATGATCAAATTTGAAGTTTATGTATAAAATCCAAGTCAATTGTCTCCTGAACATTTCTAACTATGACTTTTTGTTAAATTCTTGAAATAACTGCTTCAAATTATGCCTTTTAGGAAGAATAACAACTGACTCTGACAGTAATTAAGTCTAAAACAAAGAAAAATCAACTCAAAACACAACTTTTCTTCGCGCTGGCGTTCGGTATTTCTCCGTCATGTTTGGTACCGTTGGAAAGATCGGGATATCTCTCTAAACAACCCTTAAATAGAAATCTATGTAATTATATATATATATATATATATATATATATATATATATATATATATATATATATATATATATATATATATATACATACATATATATATATATATATATATATATATATATATATATATATATATATATATATATATATATATATATATATATATATACATATATATATACATATATATATATATATATATATATATATATATATATATATATATATATATATATATATTTGAACCAATGGGAGGCCTCAGAACAAAGCCATCTTCGGTAAACAAAATCCCCTGGTGCTACGGCTTCTGATTGATTGAATTAGTGTCACACAAACATTTTTAATAAGCTTTCAGATTAATGTAAAATCTGAATTTCTGACCCAAGTGAGTGGTTTTGTGCTAGAGGTTCACATATAAGTTTGTGAATGGGTGGAAGGGATGGCTGACTGGAAGCATCGTGTTTGGAGCATAAATGACTGCATAGGCCTATTTCTGCATTGCTTTCCATTAACATTTTCTTCAGTATTCCCTCTTTTATACATTTTCCTCTATTTACATACGTACAGATGCAGAAATAAATAGACGAAAAACTGTGAAAGAGACAATACTGAAGAAAATCATCTGCGGGGAATCGAGTCTATTAATACGACCCTGGAATCAGAGCTGTGAGTTACATCTGCCTACGACCAGAGTGAAACTAACAGAAGAATTAGAGCGCTTTTCTTAAAAAAACTTCTTAATGTGACTGTCGATGCGTCAGCCTTGTGTTCCGCAGCAGCAGCAGTAGCGTCGTTGTCTGATGCCGTGGGACAGATGTGTTTATTCAAGCACTTCACCACCGCAGTGTTAGTGAAGCTGTACAGTATTAAGGAATGGAAGTTTCTGGTGGAATAAAGCAGGAGGTTTTATTAGAGTCTAGAAAAGATCATTACCTGCTGAAGTAGAAGCACACACACACATACACACACACACACACACACACACAAACTAGTTTCCATGCCTCATAAGGACCATGTTTGTAATCAGATCAAGTAACCATTATGTAGTGAGTGTAAACATGTTGTGGGGACTTCCGAAAAAAAAGTTCTATGTTTAGAAGGGACATGATTTGCATAAATGTATATACTTCACACAGATTTAACCTACATTTATATTTAACCCTTGTGGGGACCTGACTTTTGGTCCACATGGTGTGACTATGTAAAGAAATTAATGTCCCCATAAAGATAGGAATATAAGCACACACACATACACACACACACACACACCAGCATTTTTCAACTGCTCTGATTTGAAGACGTCCAGGTTTTTTTTTTTTTTTTTGTGTTATTTAATTTTCATTTTATAATTGGTACTCTTTTCTTGGAGCAGATGGTTGAGTGGATTTTATTTGTTCCTTTTGCTGTTGAAATCTAAATAAAACTGTTTCACTTCCCACACACGAGGAAAACAATGAGAAAGATGAGGACGCAGGTGCAGCACAAGCAGATAGTTTTTACTGTCTGTCTGTCTGCCTGTCTGCCTGTCTGTGTGTCTGTGTCTGTGTGTCTGTGTCTGTCTCTGTGTCTGTGTGTCTGTCTGTGTCTGTCTGTGTCTGTCTGTCTGTCTGTCTGTCTGTCTGTGTCTGTGTGTCTGTCTCTGTGTCTGTGTCTGTGTGTCTGTCTGTCTCTGTCTGTCTGTGTGTATGTCTGTCCGTCCATTTGTCCATCCATTTGCCCGTCTGTCTGTCTGTGTGCCTGTCTCCATCTCCTCCTGTCGCTTTTGCGATATATTAGAATATCGAAACGTCTCAAAAACCACCTCATGAAAGCGTCGAAACTGTTTATTGATATTTGAGTTTTTTGTTTTTTTTTTATTCAATTGTTTCTATTACCATTTACATTTTTCCAATTCCTAAGGGTGATAGAAACACAGCTACAGTCACCAAAAATGTGTTTTTTCAATAAGAGATAGGGCGAATCAGGTAAAATGTGTGTGAGGGGGGTGGGCAACACTTGTTATGATAGTATTGAACTGGTCTGACCCTCGTCAGATTGAATTGGTCTGAACTTAGAACCTGAACTAAAAGGGAGGCTGAAAAGGGCTATAAATATACAGTCTATATAGCATTTAAAATGACTGTTTGTTAGCCTACCCACACTCGACCCCCCCACAGCAGCAGCAAATCTAATATGCTCCAGTAGTAGTCTAGTTTTGCTCAATGTAACTCTTGGCCAGATTTCCCTGAATCTGGTCGACGAATTACAGTGAAGTATAGAGTCAGAGGGCGGGTGTAACAACGTGACGCTGTAATGATTCAAACAGAAAAAAAACGTAAACAACCATAGAAGAAGAAGAACAGGTGGTGATTTCCCTTTGTCAAAGATGAGTGAAAAATGTCCGAAAACGTCAGCAATCTTTCAATTAATTTTTACAGAAGTGAAAACAGTCGTTCAGCTCCATAATCCACCATTTTGTTTAGTCATTCCTAACTTTCTCTGGACTCCTCCGTGAACTTTCCGGCACTCTAACTACATCATCCTAAATATTACACTGATTGGTTGTAGTACCGTCCTATTGCATGTAGAGGATTTGAAAGACAACCTTTTAGCCCCGCCTCCCCTGACTCTGAAGCACCACTAGACCCATACATGTAATGAATAGGGATAGCGCGGCTAGGCTAATTGTTCGTATCATAACAACTTTTTTTCCCAAATTCATCCCCAAGGCCGGACTGGACCTTTGGGCTGACTGGTTTTGGACCCCGGGCCGCATGTTTGGCACCTGTGTCCTGAAAGAAAGACACATTAAAGAGTGATTTGCTACATAAACGTCTGCAGTAAAAGCTATAAGAAAGAATATAATAATGTTTACAGTCATAACAGTAATGTAATCTGTTACTTCCATCTGTCCTGGTCCTGAATGTCTTTTCTCATGTTACACACAGGCTTAAATATCTGGAAGTCAGACTCTTATTGGCTGCTGTTGGTTTGTGTTCAGGTCCGTTTACAGAACAGATGAGCTCAGATAATGTGAATGAATCACTTCTTCTGTTTAGGACGAAACTGACACAAGAGCTGCACAATATACTGGTTCTGTTAGAGCGTCGACATCGCAATGTACATATGCATCCTGCTATTATTTTTATTTATTTATATATTCATTTATTATTTTGTATATATTTTTAGTTTTTTATTGTTACTTATTTAATGTATTATTTGTTATTAATTAATTAATTTTTTGTTTTTTATTTGTTCATTTATTTATTTATAAAATAAAGTAGACTGGGAATGAGACTTTCAAAATAAAGTACAGATACTGAAGGTTATGATTCATTCATTCATTTTCTAAACTGCTGGAGGGTCTGGAGTCTACACACACTGTAAAAAATATACATCTGAACAAGTGTGTTTTTATAATTTTTAGTCCAAATATTTGATCAGACTTACAATCAGACAGAATCACCTAAAGAGGAACTGTTCAGTCAGATATAAAAGCTGATTTATAAGGTGCTTTCCCACAGAGTAGTTCTACTAAATAGTTCTTAGAACTAAATAGTTCTTAGGGAACTTTCAGGTTTTCATTCCAACAGGGCAGTAGGAACCATGGCAGGGTTTAATGTGACACTAACGTCCATCACAGTGATGTATTCTTTAATCACTAACTTCAACAACAGTAGAAGACAGCGTTACTATTAACTAGAATAGAAAATGAGGAGGACACAGTGTTTATATTCTGTATCGAGGGAATATTAATTATGTCAAATATAACATATAGTGTCATATAGTGGAGGAGTTTACAGAGAGTTAAGAGATGAAGAATCCAGCTGCAGGTGATATTACGATGTATGTTAATGTCAAAGTTTTAACCAACGTCCCTATTAACCCAAAAACAATACAGCATCATCGGTCCATTTATTTATTATTTTCTCCATAATTTTTCCAAAACACAGCTGACACTACATAGACAGTTTTAAAGACAGCGGTACTGCATGATGTGCTCTACCAATCACCAAACACCTCAGCCATATAGTTCCTAGAGAAATAAAAAAGACCCTGCCTGTGAGGAGGAATGAAAAATGTTCTAGGAACTACATAGTTCCTCTGCTGTTGGAAAGGCTGAAAAAAACTCCCGGGAACTAAAAAGATTATAGGAACGACAAAAGGTTCCTACAGTGGGAAAGAGCCATTTGACAATAGATCTGGAAAATATGATTTAAGCAAATCTGACCCTGACCCCCTGTGACCCCCCTGTAACCTCCTGTGACCCCCTGTGACCTCGTCTGACCCCCTGTGACCTTGTGGGACCCCCTGTGTCCCCCTGTGACCTTGTGTGACCTCGTGTGCCCCCTGTTCTCCTCAGGTGATGTCCCAGGCTGAAGGTCAGCAGAAGAACCTGGTCCAGTCCATAGACTCCCTCCCCAGTAAAGGTCCAGTGTCGTGTTTGGACCAGGACCTGCTGCTGCTCAAAGCCACCTCCGCTGCCACCCTCAGCTGCCTGGGCGAGTGTCTGAACATCCTGCAGCAGACCCAGACCCACAGCCAGGCGGCGCCGCCCCACGCCACCCACCTCAACCACAGCGCCCCCTCCGGTGAGTCGGCCCCGGGCCCCCCGCCGGAGCCCCCCATCCCCCCACCCCTCCTCCCCCCTCTGTCCTTCCAGCCCCTTCCTCCAGAGCCCAAAAGCCCCCTGGGGCAGCTGGACTGTGGCTCCTGCCCCTGCCCGGCGGCCCCCATGAACTTGAACATTTGTAGTAAATGTTGTTGAATGTTCCATTAGTGTGTCTGTTTTATTTTCCTCCATTTGTGTTGTTGTTGTTTGTTTTTCCCATAGTTCATAGTAGTTATTGTTCTGTGTTGTGAATGCAGATGTCATTTATCATTCACTAGTGTGTCTTCAATGTCTTTAAATGCATTGAAATGGACTTAATAATATTAATAATTCTAATAATATTAATAATAATAGTGCCAAATATCAGCATGAATGTGAAGTGTGTTTGAAAATGAATATTGTTTACAGAATTCATACACTGGAAAAAATGCTAAATTTGAACAAGTAGATTTGTCTCATTTTTAGTCCAAATATCTGATTACATTTAAATTCAGACAGAATCACCTAAAGAGGAACTTTTCAGTCTGATATAAGAATATGATTTATAGACAATAGATCTGGAAAATGTGATTTAAGACATTTGAACAAGAACATTTTCACTTGTTCCAGTGGCAGATTTTTATGGTTTGAATTAAGAAAAAAAAAATATCTTGAATTGAAAGTTGAAAAAAAATAAATTAAGCAAAAAACAGATATTGTATTTAACAAAACAATCATTAATTAAGCAAAAAAAAAATTTAATTGACGAACAAAATTTTGAATTAAGAAAAAAAATCTGTAATGAAGAAAAAAATCTTGAATTAAGCACAACGATCTTTAATATGATGAAAATCTTTAATTAAGTTTAAAGAAAATTGTGAATTAAGCATATATATAGGTAGGACGTTGGATCTGACCGGTGTAGCAGACCCAGGTCTGCGTCTCCGGGCTTGTGAAGTCCAAGTTTTTAATAATTTTCCTTAAGCTGATGATATTCTGTGGGTCATATACTCTTCTTGCACCGTTGAGCTGAACTTTTGATACTAAAAGCGCTGGTATAGCTGGAGAAATGACTGTTAAAGTGTCTGTGTTACCATAGAGACACAGCAGCCGGTAACACACAGTCAAACAGTAACGAAAAGCATCATGGGTAGCTCCCTCATAGCCAATGGGATGCTACGTACAGTACGTATATGACGTTTTTACGTACATAATGTAGTTACATACAGTATTGTACGCACAGTACTGTATTTATTTCTTGGAGGTTTCAGTTTCCTTTTGTAAATAGAATGTTCTTATATATTGAGAGACGAATAATTAAGGTAAAGGTTTTTTGTTACTTGGATTTTTCTTCGTTAGCTGGGTCTTTCGTAAGTAGAGGTACCACTGTGTGTGTGTGTGTGTATATATATATATATATATATATATATATATATATATATATAAGCAAAAAAACCAATATATTGACTTAAGCAAAAAAATAAATAAATCTTGAACATCTTTAAAATTTTTAATCAACAAAATCTGTGAATGGAACAAGTGAAAATTATCTTGTTCAGTTTTCTTTCAATCATATTTTCAGATCTATTGTCTAGAAATCAGTTTTTATATCTGATTGAAAAGTTCCTCTTTAGGATCTTCTGTTTGATTTTATGTCTGATCAGATATTTGGACTAGAAATGATAAAAACTACTAGTTCAGATGTGTATTTTTTACAGTGCAGAATCATCTTCCTACATGCATGTCATGAAATCAGGGTTTGTGTGTGACCTGGTGAACTAAATATAATGCCTAATAATAATACTATGCACTCTTAAATCTCCTGAAAGGATTAAAAGTCGTTGCCAAAGGAATCCACACTGGTGCCTAAAAGTTCTGCCATGTTTAACCCTCTATGTGCCAGACCATTATGGATCCAATAAAGATGTTTGGATGTCAACCTTTTGCAGCCTAATAGTGCTTCTATGGACAGAACACCAAAGGTCAGGAGAACTGAGTTGTTCAGAAAGGTCAAAGGTCGACCTTACGTTGGGGACAAGATGCACCTTCTGCTGAATTCAGGTCGAATCTGAGGATTTTGTTCATAATGTGGAACAACAGCACTTCAGGTTTCCTCCAAAAGCTGATTTAAAAGTTCACACTGTAAAGAAAATCTACATCGGACCAAGTGTGTGTTTATCATTTTAGTCCAAATATGTGATCCGACTTAAAATCAGACAGAATCACCTGAAGAGGAACTTTTCAGTCAGATATAAAAACTAATTTATAGACAATAGATCTGGAAAATATGATTTAAAGAAATCTAAGAAAATTTTCAATTGTTTGTGTGTATATATATATATATATATATATATATATATATATATATATATATATATATATATATATTATGTCTGATCAGATATTTGGATTAAAAATGATAAAATCCCTGTTGTTCAGACGTATATTTTTTTACAGTGTACAGACCTAAACGTGCTTCTATTGAGGAGTTTGGGTTCACAGCAGTTAACATCGTTCACCCCTGAAGCAGAAACTAAAAACTTCCAGTTGTTTTTCTCGGGTCATTTTTTAAAATTAATCAGACGTGTCAGTGGAAAAATGCCCAGAGTCCCTGAGTTTTGTCTGACAGGAGGAGGACTTCCTGCGGTGGCTGGAGGGAAGCCCTTATCAGATTACTCACCCTGTTACTGGAAACATGTCTATGATGGGATGTTTCAGCTGATTGAACAGCTTTGAGTGATTCAAGTGAACACTGGACTGAAATCACCTCAGAAAAACATCACACTACATTTGGTTTTTCTGTAGAGCTGCACAATATATTGATTGAATATTGACATCGCTATGTACGTGTGTGCAATAGTCACATCGCAGGTCCTGATCTCAGTTTGTCCTCTATTAAGTCAAGTTTTTGAACTTGAACTATAGGATCCTGTTGAACGCGGCTAAGCTACACATGTGCTGCTATTATAACAAAAAAATCTAATATTGATATACAAACAAAGGTGTGTTTTACATTAATGACCCATTATTCATTCACTCTCACATGCTCGCACTGGTGGTGGTAAACTACATATATATCTACAGTTGCCCTGGGGCAGACTGACAGTTTGCACCTACAGTCCCTCTGACCACCACTGAACATTCATACTCATTCATACACCAGTGTCTTGCCCAAGGACACAATGGACTGACTAGAAAAAAAAATTCAAATTGTTGCCCAGTGTTTTCATTCCATACATTGTGTTCAACTGTCATGAATGTGTTCTGCTGTGAATTCTGTCAGTTTGTGGGAAGCGTTTTAATGCTAATACTTTACCTTACAGATCACTAATAAGGTGTTATTTTTATGGTCATTTTGATGTAATTCCATAGTAATAATAATGCCTTTGTAACTGCTTATTATAAGTAATAGATCACTAATAAGGTGTTAATTCTTCAGTGAAGCTCAGAAAAGGTTAAGGACGAAACGTTTATACAAAGTTTGGATGCTATGAAGCCAGGTTTCTAATTCTGCTCAATAATTATGTTTGTATTCTGCCTTAGAACACTGAAGGGTCTGAAACCCACGGAAACATGTATGTAAAACATACAGTTTGTGCTTAAACAAGGGAAAAAGCAGATCGTAACCATGGTAACCAACAATGGTTAGCCAGCCTGTTCAAGTTAGCTATTATATATGGTAGATGCTAGATTAGAACGGACAGACGGACAGGGGGCGGGACAAGGGCAGTGCTCAGGATGTTCAATGTGATTTCAACACAGAGATAGTTCAAAGACGATCATAACATTTTAAATTGTTAAATTTCACACTTTTGAAAGATAACAGCACTGTTGAAAAATATATACAGACACTAGGTCTAAGTTTGTTATTTTTTCAGTAGCTTCTATGGCACAAGTAAAGATTAATGTAACGTACAAAAATGCAAAAAAGCATTTACCATTAATTTATTAGTGTATAAATGATTGTATAATGTAATATAATTGAACAGAGGTTCTTAAATATAACTGACTGAACATTGTCAAACATGTGAAAAACTAGACTTGCTGCAAATCATTGAAGCCTTATTTCACTTTCATTTTATACTTTGCATCACCATGGCCTTCCTCTCTGTCTAGTTTCGGCGGTGTATGGGAAACTTTGAGGGAAAAAACAATATTAAATGAGTCAGAAAAATATAATAAATAAACAAAAACTATCAAGAAGTGGAGAGAAAATCCAAAGAGCTCAGTAATAGTGAAACATTTTTTATATATAAAAAAGGAGAGTCCAAGGCACTCTTCATTATATTATTTATTATATAAGTATTAATAAAGGCTTTTTACTTTTTTGAATGAAGAGTGCCTTGGACCCTCTTCTTTTGATTAAAAAAAACTATATTCCATCCTCGTGGTGCTTTTTCCAAAACACTCCACATGAAAGAAAAAAATAAATAAAAGCACGCCATGAAAAAATATGTCCAATAAAATGCACCCAATTCATCTTTTTGACTGTACTGCATCTGAGTGTCATATTTCAGTCCAAAGCAACGAAATCTGCAGCTGCACAGAACATCTGATACTTAGTCCCGCCCCCTGTCTATCCGAATCTAACCTCTACCATTATATATTAACCTGGCAGACTTAGCTAGCACTAGCAGCTATGCTAGCATACAATAAGCCAGTGTGTTAGATATGTGGAACAACAGACGCATTTCATACTATTTCACAAATGACATCAAAGTTACTGCCTTATTAAAGATCAATTACTTGTAATAAGTTGTTACAAAGGCATTATTACCATGAAATGATGTCAAAATAACCATATTATTACCTATTAGTGGTCCATAATGTAAAGTGTTAGTGCGTTAACTTTCTTCCAGTGCAGATGCTTGGTGTTATCTGGGGTGAACGTTAACTGCTGTGAACTGAAGGAAACTACAAACTCCACCCACTAACATTTACAGACACGTTCCTCCACCACCAGCAGATCAAAGAGTCTACATCTACATTTATTTTGGTGCAATATTCCATAAAGACAGGAAGCCGTGGTCCACCTGTACCCACCCTCTGTGATGTGTGGAGGCAGTGGGTGTGGCCAATGGGTGTGGTCAGTGGGTGTGGCCAGTGGGTGTGGGTGGGCTCCAGCCGGTCCTTACAGTTTGTTGGTGTTGTGTTTGCGCCCACAGTCACCCTAGCCTGTACCTGTTCCACAGACAGGGGCTGGTGTGGAGTGGGAGCGCCGGGACGCAAGTACAAACCTCTTTCCTTCCGCTGTCTGGCTGATCCGTCCTGCGGGAGTCCAGCTGTTCCCCGCTTCCGGCATGTACCCCCCAAACCTCCACAGTGAGGATGGTTTTAGATTCAGGCCCAATGACGGAGCCAGTGGTTCAGCGGCATGAGCAGGCTCAGCGGCATGAGCAGGCTCAGCGGCATGAGCAGGCTCAGAGGCATGAGGAAGCTGAGAAACACAGGAAGTGTGGCTGGATGGTTACACTGTAAAAAATATACACCTGAACTAGTGTGGTTTGAACATTTCTGCTCCAAATATGTGATCACACTGAAAATAAAACCCAATCAGCTGAAGAGGAACTGTACAGTGAAATATAAAAACTGATTTATAGACAATAGATTTGGAAAATGTTATTCATTTGTTCTATTGGCAGATTTTTATTTTCTTAATTCAAGATATTTTTTGGCTTAATTATGTGTGTGTGTATATGTTATGTATATATATATATCTCATAATCACCTACAGAATCATTTCTCTGAGCTATAAGAACTGATTTTTAAAAAATATATCTCAAAACCTTATTTCAAGAAATATCAAGTTAATTTTGGCTTTTTACACTGGAAGATTTTTTTTTCTTTTTTCTCAGGCAAAATAAATAAATAACCTGCAATGGAACCATTGGAAATGATAATTTCTTAAATGTGACCCACCACCACAAAACCAGGCATAAGTGTGTGTAAATCCAAACAGAGTTATGTGTGTATCTTGGTAGAGTGGAAACTAAGGTTTAAGATGGTGAAAAAATGATGTTTCTATCACAAGTAGAACCAAAGTTATGGTCATTTTAATATCCACATTTGGACACATTTTACAATTTGCATATTTTTAGATATTGTCCGTTAAAGTTTTGGACTGTTTTGGGGTAGGAAGTCCTTAGCAACGCATAATAATTTGTATCCGATTGACACAAATTATTGACAGATGTTAAAGGACACTCTGATGGACATGTCACAGAAGTTTTATATATTCTAATAATAGGACAGAAGTGTGACGTATTATAATCATTTGGCTTACACCATTGGACAGAACATTCAATATAAGCTTTTACCTCGTACCAAACACTTGGGTGTTTACCCACGGAACGGAGATCGTTTTGTTCGGCGAAAAGAGGTGGAAGTCGTCTTTGTCTTTGCTCAGCAATCCCTGAACTTTTGTCGCCGCTTAAATAATTGACTCAATAAACACCTTTATTGATTGGATTTCAATGTAATGACCACAGGAACTGAACATAGAGGTGTTAAGGTACCGTTTTTTGATAAGGTGTAAACACTAATAAGAAATCGCCTTCCAGCCTAAATTTGGCTGTAGCTCTGAACGGCTCAGCGCGACTTATGCCTGGTTTCGTGGTGGTGGGTCACAAATCATATTTTCCAGATCTATTGTCTATAAACCAGTTTTATATTTAACTGTACACTTCCTCTTTAATGTGATCAGATATTTGGAGCAGAAATGTTAAAACCACACTAGGTCAGGTGTATATTTTTTACAGTGTAAACAGTTGTGTTGAGTGGAAAAGCTTTGCCGCTGCATGGGCAGTTAAACTTTTGGCTAACGAGCCGAGCATGAGGTTGGACTGAGTTTGTGGAGCACGTTGGTCCTCCTACAAAAACACTGCTTGTTCAATCAGCTCCAGTAAAAAACAGAAACTTAAAGTTAACGGACAAATTTCCACCCGGAACCTTCCGGTCACAATCCAGACGTAACGTTATCAGCCGTTCTTTTCTGCTCGCTCTTCCCTCTCTCACCTCTGAAAAGACCTGAACTCTAACCTTTGACCTTTTCACCCTTTTATGCAGAGAATTTTCCTTTAAGGAGAAACAAATCCATAAAGGAAATAAAGCAACTACTTCCCTTTATCTAAGCCAGGGGTCTCAAACTAGCACCTGGGGGACAGTTACATGTTTTCTGACGTTTACTTCTCAACTCTACCTTTTACTGAGTCTACTTTTATGACCTCTGCCAAAGAGGCATCACTATTATTTCCTGGACTATAGGGCACACTGTCAATGAATGGGTTATTTTTGTTGGGGTTATTTTTGCCAGAGGTAAAAACAACTATAACTAGATTTTTTAGGTATCTGTACTTTACACGAGTATTTATTTTTCTGGCAACTTTTTACCTTTACTCCAGACAATTTTACATAAATATCTGTACTTTATACTCTATATTCTCAGAATATACTTGTTACTTTTTCAAACTTGACAAATGTGACATGAAAAATAAGTCGTAATTCGGAAGTTTTCACGTTTTCCCCCATAATTTAGATTTTTTTATCTCATAATTTTGACCTTTTTCGTCATAATTTTGACTTTCTTCCTGATAAGTTTGACTTTTTAATCTCATAATTATGACGAGTCATTCATAATTTTGACTTTCTTCTCAATTCTGAATTTCTTCTCAAAATTTGTACTTTATTTTGATATTTTTTAATGACCCAATAAAACACATCATCGACACAGTAACTCACTTTTAAAGGCTTTATTTTTGGATAATTTTCTCCTGGTTAAATAAATATTATTTCATCCATAGCAAAAAAAAACAGTATTATGGGCTGTAATGTAATGTACTATAAACTGTTATATAGTCTTGTACTGTGTTTTATTGGGGATATTATATGAGGTCAAATATACCTGACATTAGCGATGGTGTTACTAACTTTAACATTTGTGTTTTAGGGTTTAAAAAAATGCAGGTCGACCTGATAATTTGATAATTTTAGTGGAAAAGCGTCTGTAAATAAAACCTTTTGCAGAATAGCCTGATCCAGACTGGACCTCCAGCGGCCCCCCCAGGGAAGTTGAGTTTGAGACCCTTTATCTAAGTTTAACACCCCTGTGTTAAAAGAAGCCAAACCGAACATAAATCCAGCCCGTTGGAACCAGACCTGAGGCGAGTGTTGGCTTTGGTGTTTAGGTGGGAGCTTTAGTGGATGATGTCACAGCCCAGAAATGGAAGGTGAAGCCATTGGAGACGTTTAGTGCATGTTTGTTTGTCCACTGTGTTCTGCTCCAGCCTGTTGTTCCACCTGCATGTGATGATCCAATGGTCCACACACACACTCTGCTCCCACAGTTTCTACTTCTGGGCTCCACTGTGACATCTACGACAAAAACACACAAACACACAACTGGGGAACACACTTTACACATCATTGATTTCACCGTCTGCCGTCACAGACATTAGCTGCGTTTCCGTCACGGTTTTTCACAAAACAATAGCGATATTCCTAAAATTTCGACAAAGTATATTTTTGCTTTGAACGTGATTCTATTGAAGGTTGTTCGAGGCAGGAGTGACGTAACTATCACTTTCAGAGCTTCAAATGGGCTTTCACCCTGATAGCATTAGCATGAATGAATCAGCTAATTCTCTTGTCAGTAAAAGTCCCTGGTGAACTCTTTATAGACACTAACATGTCAAACAAACCAGCTGGTTAACATTATAAGGGTCTGTACATGTGGTCCCTACATTGTCAGGCTGAAATATGCTTTACATGTGTTTAAATGACAACCACAAACCAGCATGTAATAGCATTAGCATGAATAAATCGGCTAATTCTCTCCTCAGTAAAAGTCCATGCCTTGTCACTTGTAGGTAAAGTAACCATTGTTACTATAAACACATTTATATATTAGTGCTGTCATTTGATTAAAGTATTTAAACGCAATTAATTGCATAAATACAATAGTTAACTCGTGGTTTGTGTCATTGAAATTCATTGTAATATTCTTATCAATGTACAAAAACAAATAGTCTTGGTTTATATAAATGTTTATTTTTTTATTAAAATCAAACCGGTCGTTACAGACACGAACGTGTGCCGTATGTTTGACACCTGTGTTCTAAAGACTTTATTAAAGAGCAGAACGTCTGTAGGTCTGAAGCACTTTTACGGGTTTAAAAATAAACACATATTAAATTCAGACACACGGCAGCAACAATAATTTCCTGTTTTCTCGTCTGTCAATCAGATCTTCTCAGCTCTGGTGTCGTTTATGAAAACTCTAATATCAAATGTTAGAAACCAATAAGATGGAGGCGTTCGCATCTATTCCTCATTAACGTCTGAACACACGTTCTCCAACACAGAACCATAAACCAAAGCAGTCACTAAAAATGTTAAAAGACACAAAGATGTTAAAATGTGGTTTAAAAAAAGATATTTAAGCACATATTGGAATGAATATAAAGATGTTTTTTTTTTTTAATAAATAAAGATACTAGGACAAGAAATTGCGGAGGAGAAAGATACAAAACAGGTTGAAATATAATAATATTATAATAATAATATTCACACAAAACTTGACACAAACACAAAAAAGGAATGAAAAGTTGAAAACGTATAAAATGTAAGAAAGAAAAACACCCAAAAATGTTATTAAATATCCCAAACATCCCAAAAACATATATATATAATATATATATATAATATATATATATATATACATACACATATACATATGAATGTGTTTATTCAACACCTTCAACAACTGTTCCACTGAAGTGCATTAACATTTTTAATCAGATTAATCATAATAATGAATTAATGTGAATTAATTTAGTTTCTATTTTTATATAAATGTGTAGCAGGTTCTGCTGTGACACTGTTGTGTTCTGTGTGCAGATGGTGTTCCTGTGTGGACTGTTCCAAAGTCACCGTCAGGGGAAACGCTGAAGAACGGCGCTCTGACTCCTCTGCACTCAGCAGAAGCCTCCCCGGCGCTCAGGAAAAGGAGCCTGTCCCATGGTGCTGAGGTGAGCCCCACCCTGACACCTGACCTCTGACCTCTGACCCCTGACCTCTGATGCTCAACACATTACCTCTGACCTCTGAGCCTGACCTTTGACCTCTGACACCTGACCCTGATGCCTGACCCTGACTGTGACCCTTAACCTCTTGACCTCTTTTCTAACACAAATCTGTGTTTGTCTGTGAGGTTCTTAAATCCATCCACTCTCCTTTTCTCCTGATCCATTTCTTATTAGACAAGGATGAAAACACTTTGTTCTGGACTTTCTATGCTTCATACGTCACATGCATAGATCCATTTGAATACCCCACCTCTGCTCAGACTCTCAGATGCTTCATTATATCATTATAATATTCATTATATCATTATAATATTCATTATGTCATTATAATATTCATTATATCATTATAATATTCATTATGTCATTATAATATTCATTATATCATTATAATATTCATTATACTATTATAATATTCATTATATCATTATCCTCTATCGTATCCTGGTGTCAGTCTGTGGGTCAGTGCAGTGTGGCAGGAAGTTGTGATTGTGTTACTGGACTTTATGGGCCTTATTCACCCGGGGCTACACTTGTTGCTACACACAACACTTTACCAATGGCAATGGCGCCTCACTGCTGCGTCCTGAAATGTCCATCAATCGTACCGTGGAAAGACCGTCCATCGTTTCCCCAAACATAAGGCACTTTGGTGTGAATGGATCAAACACATAAATTTGGATCCTGGTCCATATTTCATGGTAAGATACGGATAATTACGTCACTGAAATACATTAGCTAATACATTTAGCTTAACATACAGTACCAGATTTGTATTAATGATAACTGTCGCTAACAGCCATCTAATCAACCTAATGTCATGATGAAATAAAATATGAATGTGTAATTATATAACACTATATTCTATTTCAACATTATTATTTGCATTTTGTGGTTAGCGTGCCGATAGTTATCAGTACTGATGATATGCTAGCAGTGCCATTAGCCTACTTAAACTTTATGTAGCCTTCAATCCAGTTACTGTAGCCTTTCATTAAGACAGCCCGGGGAATAATACAGTCCTTACACACTTATTTTTCAACAATATCAATCGTTAACTCTGGCATAACGTACAGATTGTTGGCATGTCGTCAACCCAAATATTCACTGACACCAATGATTGACAACGTATGGAACTGTGTACTTCTGTTTAACTACCGCACCCTCAAGTGTAAAAATGGCCGCCAGGTAAAAAAGGTGAACTGTTTGCAGTTTTTGAAGGGTCAGTCATTGGTTACTTCTGTTAGCTCCGCCCACTGCACTGTTTGAGTGAATGCTGAGGTGTTTTTGTTGTGGACTGTCAGATGTGTTAGCATTTTATTCTGCGCAGTTCTGTACTGGCTGTCACCACTGAGCAGTACATGTATGAACTTTTTGTTTTATTTTTACGTTCGTGCCTGTGTATAATCTATATAAATTAATATATAAGCAGAACCTATATGATTTTTTTTGACAATTTTCTGACAGGGTGACCCAGGAAATGCCTGTTTCTCTGGATGCTTTGAACCAATAGTCATTTTCAACTGGAATTAGGTGTTTACATGGTCCATCTAAAAGAGGAATTAACCTTCATTCTATTTTAAACAGGAATAAAACTTCTCATACAAACAGGCTCTTTGTTGTAGATCTGCCAGCACGTCCCCAGATGGTTCTACGTTTAAATAAAGCTCAGAAACACATCATCCATCCATCAGACTCTGAAAACATCTAACACTGCTTTCATCGCAGCTCATCATTTATGCATGTTTTCACCTCTTACAGTCTTTAAACGCTTCACAATCTATTGTTGGGCTAATTGTATGCACATATAAAACATTCTAGCGAACGTTCGAGGTCACAGCGAAAACTTCAGCTCTTTCTTTTACGTCTCTTCTGCTTCACCATCATCTTTGCAGAGTTTCACTGTTTACCATGTTTGTATTTTATGTCAAATTCACAAAAATAAACCTGTAGAGCAAATAATGTCTGAGGGTCGGCTTTGAGAACAGGCGAGCTAGGCAGGTGCTGGGAGCCTTGTGTGTGTGTGTGTGTGTGTGTGTGTGTGTGTGTGTGTGTGTGGGAGGGAGGGACTTTATGAGTTCTTCCATCTTCATCAGGTGGGTGAGTCCCACAGTCTGGAACAGCTTATTTTGGTTCTAGAAATAGACGGAGAATCACGGACGGACCTCATGCAGTCATGTGATAGATAGACAGACAGACAGACAGACAGACAGACAGATAGACAGATAGACAGATAGATAGATAGATAGATAGATAGATAGATAGATAGATAGATAGATAGATAGATAGATAGATAGATAGATAGATAGATAGATAGATAGATAGATAGATAGATAGATAGATAGATAGATACCAATATAAAAAGTGTGTTAAATGACTTAAAATCAGCTGCATAATTAATATATTCTTTGAGCTCAACATTTTCTCATCTAATTTCAACAGAAGCTGACGTACACTGAGCACATCTGGTCTGGACTGTTTCTGTACTTTTTAAACTATAGTTAATTAATTAATAGTAGAAGTTTGGGAATATTTTACGGTGCGTAAGGCAGAAAACAGCGTGCCCACGGCTAAATAGCATTAGCATTAGCATTAGCCTAGCACTGCCATCACAAGTCAGTACACGTCAGAAAATTGAGTGGAGAAATCAATGCCCATTCCTCCATACGTGCATATTCTACAGCGTCTGTGTCCAATAATGTTATATTTATAATGTTTAGACAAATGTTAGAACTTACCAATCGGAATAATAAAGGTGTTTTTATTTATTTTTAGTGTAATTACTATAATAAATAAGTAAATAGATTATGACTAGCAGTGTTTGTTTCTTCATCAAGTGTGTTTAATTAACCATTAATGAACTTCTTAACTCTATATCAAACATATTAGACAAGGCGTACGCCCCCCCCCCCCAACTCTGAATTATGAAAATACTTTTATGAACTATCAAAATAAAATATATATGTGAATAATCTGAAAAAAAGGAAATGTATTAAGAAAAATAATTTCAATTTTAACAATATTCTGATTCAACTTATTATTTATAGATGTCTATTATATATGAGACAAAGACACTAACGTCTGAGTAACAAGTGTTAGAACTGGAACTGAACGTTCTGTAGATATTTGTAGTGACGAACTGAAGACGATTTATTCATGCTTTTATTTATTACTTTTTTTACTGGTTTTCTCTGGTTTTATTTATTATAATGTTCTCATTTTAACCACATTTATTTGTATTTTCCAGACATTTTAATTTCAGGAGCAGCTTCTTTTCATTTTAACCTGAACTTAATGAGTTTCATTCATATTTTAATAGTGAATTTTCAGCAGCACTTGAACAGTTTTACAGTCAACGTGTCTGTAAATGTTGTGTTTGTGTGAAAGAGACGTGAAGCTGCAGGAAGGTTTCACTAAAAATACAAAATAAAAACGTCCATGATCTCAGATGTAGATAAAAACCAGGACAGTTGTTTTAGGTGGATCCCAGTTATTCTGCCCCCTGGTGGTTTTAGGAAACACTGCAGCAGAACAAGGTCAATGAGTTCAACTGTACACGGAAAAAATTATTAGACCAGTCTAACTGCAGACCAAAGACCTGTGTGTCATGTGACTAAAACATACAAAAGAAAAAAACTGTGATGGAATAAAAGTAAAACAATGAAATTATTTTAGTTTTTCTATTTAAAAAAAATTAAATGTATAAATATCACCACTAACAACTGGTAATTATTGCTTTTATTATATTTGTCAAAACTAATAACTATAAAATAAACAATTCAATAGAAAAAGATAAAACTTGAATCAAGCAAAAACAAATTAAATTGAGAATTATTTTTGCACATTTTATTCTATTTTTAGTGTATGTTGGTACATTTTAGTGTTTATTGGTGAATTGTGTATTTTTGTGCATTATAGTTTATTTCTAGAGCATCTGACTCCATAGTAGCAGAAATAAAAACTATTAGACCATCCAAAGTAATCATTATTTAATAATATGTGTACCAATGTGATTAAAACAGACAGAAAAGAAAACATGGAATGAATAAAATCTTATTTTTTTGTCCAGGTTATTCTCACCTTTCATTTTCAGTTCATAAAATTAAGTATTTTCATAACTTAATGGGGTTTTTTTTGCACTAAAACAAAACCAAACATTAGTATTTGTCATGAATTTTAGATTATATTGTTATTATTTTAGTGGTTTATAAAGTATATACACATTTAAACCTAAAGCACAGATATAAAATAAACTCTTTCCTTCTTTATCTCATTTTCCGTCGTAGCTTTGGTCATTTTCCAGTTTTCCACTTTGTGTGTAATAGTCTGGAGCACAGGCAGGAACATACATGAGCTCAGAATAATAAAGGTTTTCTGTTTGAATTATGCAGCAGCGCCTTCACTCCTTATAGGGAAAGAGTTTGTGACTGTGGGAAGAAGAAATGACCCACATTTGTACAAACATGTGGGATTAAGACATTTGTAACAATGATAGAACAACTGCTGATGATGCTGCTGATGATGCTGCTGATGATGCTGCTGATGCTGCTGATGATGCTGCTGATGCTGATGATGCTGCTGATGATGCTGCTGATGCGGCTGCTGCTGATGATGATGCTGCTGATGATGCTGCTGATGCTGCTGATGCTGCTGCTGATGATGATGCTGCTGATGCTGCTGATGATGATGCTGCTGCTGATGATGCTGCTGATGCTGCTGATGCTGCTGCTGCTGATGCTGCTGATGATGATGATGCTGCTGATGATGATGCTGCAGCTGATGATGCTGCTGATGATGCTGATGCTACTGATGCTGCTGATGCTGCTGCTGATGCTGCTGAAGATGCTGATGCTGCTGATGATGCTGATGCTGCTGATGCTGCTACCGATGCTGCTGCTGCTGCTGATGCTGATGCTGATGCTGATGCTGATGCTGATGCTGCTGCTGCTGCTGCTGCTGCTGATGCTGCGGTCTCCACACACACACACACACACACACACACACACACACACACACACACACACACACACACACACTTCATAGTAAAAAGTCTGTAAAGAGAGAAAATCATGTCAGGGATGTTTTTTGTTTGTCACCAACAGAGGGCAGTAAAGTCTTCTCTTTATTTTACTCTATTCTTCGTGCATTATAATGTATTTTTAGTGCATTTTTGTAGATTTTACTTTTAGTGTCATTTTGGACAGTAATTGCCTCTCTCCATGTTAGTGTATTTTGTTGTGTGTGCTGTGTTCTACCTTATTTTTCTACAGGGTTGTTTGTTTGTACAGGTAGAATCTCATCATGTCAGTGTGGTCTGTTCCTCAGCATTAGTTTTGTCTTGTCACCAGCAGAGGGAAGCAAACTCCTCTGCAGTAGAAACTCAAATATATCTGAACTCAACACTAGTTTAACCCAGAAAAATTAATGTAATTTCAGCACATTTATGTGTATGTTTAGGACATATTACAGTTCAGTTTAATTTATTTCGAGGACACAAAATCATCAAACATTAATCAATGTTGTCAACAACTTTTTTTTTCTTTTTTCACTCAAAAAGGAGTGGGAAGAAAAAAACAAACATCCCACCCCTTTTTTTACAAACTAATAATCCAAAAGATTTACTATCTACTCTATTTTTAGGGTATTTTTTTCTATATTTCATTCTACCATAATGTAGGCATTTTATTGTATTTTTTAATGTATTTAATAAATTTTTGTATATTTTTTCGTGCATTTTGCTCAATCTTTTCTGTATTTTTGTGCCTTTTAGGATTTTTTTAACTGCATTTTAGGGTATTTTTAAGTTTATTTTAGGGTATTTTTTGTGCAAATTAGTGTCATAATTTTCAATTCCCACACCAGACCTTTGTTCAGGTACTCTGGTTTCCTCCCACCATCTAAAAACATGCACTGATAGGTTAATGGATGAGGCCCCCAGTGACCCTCATGACCTTAGTGAGGATAAAGTGGGTTCAGATGATGAGACGAGGGTGCAATTCATTTTAAATAAACATCACAACAAAAAATAAAAAAATCAGGGTTTTCATGGACCCATCCTCTGGCCCTTGGTAGTCAGCCCCCCCTAACCCCCCCCCACATTTTGCAGTGGCTCATATTTACTTTCCTGTACCATGTGACCTGGTTCTTCTCATAGAAGTCAGACTTCATTACAGTTGAGCGTTGGTTAATCGTTGCCCTTGGATACGCAGGTTTTCTGTCTTCTTGTGTTCACTGTGCTGCGATAAAACGCACCCCCCCACACACATTTAGAGTTCACCTCAAGCCCCTCCCCTCCCCCAATGAAGGGCAAACACTGATGACACAAAACAAACACACACATATATAATGTCCTGTGGGTATGGTACGTACTTTGGGAAGTTGCTGGTTTGATGGCTGGGGTGTGTGTGTGTGTGTGTGTGGGGGGGTCTCTATCTCCTCAGGCAGTCGTAGACACTTTAAAGCAGCTGCTCGTTCTTTATCTGATCTTTTTTTCTGTGCATTTATTTCCCAGATGTATGAATGAAAAACAAAGGAAACAGCTGATCATGTGACTTTATTATGTAACTGACTGTGTCCTGTTTGTTTTAGTGAAAGTTGAAGATGTGTGGGATGATTCTATTCCAGAATAACACATCTGTTCCCTTTAAAGGACGTTTTATGGACTTTACGTCCTTTAAAGACTACAACGTCAGGGCAGTAACTGTACAGACACCAAACTGACAAATATGACCTGACAGTTGTTGTTCAGGTAGATTATTGGACATGAGGCAGTTAATGTTACTGCATATGAACTAGTTCTACAAAAAACACAGTGTGACTGATATATGGATTAATGCTGGTAGTGATTAGTGACTGGGAATTTAGGGTTTTTATCTGATCATTTTGACTTTTTTCATAATTTTGTTTTTTATCTCATCATTTTGACTTTGCTTATATTCCAGTGCACCTTATCATTTGGAAAATACAATAATGCCATCATGTGTTTCAGTCTAATACAGTGGTTGACTAAACTTTTAGTGCAGGGTCGTAAATGGACATGAGTAAGAACATAGTAATGGTCTTTACTGTTTTTTTTGTTTTGTTTTATTAGTACTTTTTGCAGTTACTGTACAAACACTCACCAAGTTTCTCCAAAACGACAGACATTTAAGATATTTTATTACATGACAAAGAATGATTTGAATGTTGCAAAAAACACAATAACTCATAGATGATTCTGTCTGACTTTGGACTAAAAATTATTTTTAAAAATCCACTTAGTCAGATTTTAATTGTTCTATTTTATTCCATTTTTATTTTTTACAGTGTACGACCATTAACCCAGATAATTTTACCGACTTAAAATTTTTTTTTTTGCTTAGATTTAGATTTCAGATTTTTTACAGTGAAAACATTAAAGGCAGTGTTTGACGAAGGCACAGGAGCAGATTTGGTCGTTTCTCAGGCTCCTCTGGACGCCCCCACTGTCCCTGGATGATTTGAGGTAGAAGGAAAAAGAGGAAAAGCAGATGGATGATGATGAAACAGAATAAAGGATGGAGGCGAAGGAAGGAGGAGGACGACGGATGACAGGAGGAGTGAGAGGGAATGATTCAAACGCTGGCGGATCACAGTCAATTAACAGGAAGATTGACAGGAAGGACGAAAAGAGCAGGACGCTGTGTCAGCCATGGTGATTAAACCCACTGTAAAAAATGACCAAGTGGGTTTTTATCAGTTTTACTCCAAATATTTCACCTGCAGTTGATGTCAGTGACAAATATTTTTAATAATATTCAGGTTGCGGTCGTTTTTTTTGTTTGAGATCAACATTAAAATAACCTGTTAAATAAACTTTATTAACTGAATTTCCATCCAACGTCGTCAGTGTCCTACAGCAGTGGTTCCTCAAGTACCCCCATCCTGCAGGTTTTAGATGGTCCCCTCCACCCACACACCTGATTTAAATGATCCACCTGTCATCAACCTCTGTGTTGGAAGAGGGAACCATCTAGAACAGCCATGGCCAAACCATTGTGGCTGCAGGTCATTGTTCCAACCAAGCAGGATCACATCAGACTTGATCCAATTAATCAACTGATCCCAGTCCGATCAACTCTCTGAAGACTGGGATCAGTTGAGTAATTGGATCAAGTCTGAGTTGATCGGTCAAACTGAACTCTTGGTTGGTTGGAACTAAAACCCTGCAGCCACACCTGCCCATGGCTGAACTAAAACATGCAGGATAGTTTTAGTTGAGGACAGGATTAGGAACCACTGTCCTATATATGGAGGGAGCAAGAGAGGAACTAAAGTTAGGAGTGGAAGCTCTGGAAACATACAAATAAAAACACATTCACTGAGAGTTTTAAAGATGATGAGCAGCTCCCAGCGTTTCCATGGAAACTGGGTTCAAATGTCTCTGGGTGTTACAGGTTGTCGACCCTGCGTTAGCGTTGATAACTTTTGAATGATGAAGCAGGACGAACATATTTTATAAACATATTAAATTATAAGTAATAACATGGGATTTTAACACAGAAATAAATGCAGGTTCATAAAGACCATTCAATACTTTCTAAAAATGCGGGTTGAGAAGCGGGTCGGGTCCATCCTTTTCAAATATATCAACCCGTGCATCACTGATAAATGTCAGAATGAGAACCAATTAAAGTTCTGTCTCTGATGTGTGTGTGTGTGTGTGTGTGTGTGTGTGTGTGTATAAAATTGTATTTTTAATTATAAAAAAATGTAAATTATTTCAGCTACACTGAAGGCTGACACTGAAACTAATCTGTTTGACTGTTTGCGTCTGTAATACTACTACAAATAATAATAATAATAATAATAATAATAATAATAATAATAATAATAATAATAATAATAATAATAATAATAATAATAATAATAATAATAATAATAACTTATTTAGTTCAAACTTGTTTTTAGAGATCCATTTTTTCCAGTGTATCCACTCTTACTGCATGTGATGAGGATGATGAAGAGGATGAAGGGTGGGGTGGGGGGGGCAGCAGGAAAAGGAGGGCAAGTGATGAGGATGATGATGAGTGTAGATGAAGTCAAACAGAGCGAACAGGGAAGGGAGGGGCGGGTCTACGTCAGTGGGACTTCCCCTCAGCTCCTTCCAGTGGGGGGTGTGGACCAGAGCAGCCCCTCCCTCCAGGACTCCACTAAGGCAGGAGTTCGTCCACATTCACTCTGTGCTTCACCTCTGATGGGATCTGTTGTTGTTGTTGTTGTTGTTGTTGTTGTTGTTGGACTCGGCTGCTGTTTTTTCCTGGTTGTTGGTGTTTTTGGAGATGAGGTCCATGCAGCTCCATCCACAGCAGAGCAGAGTGAGTGTTCACACACATGTGTGTTTGGGCTCAATACTGGCTTTACAGACTGTGGATGTTACCCAGGATGCACTGGGGGAGCAGGAAACATCCCATCTGACTGTGAAACCAGAGCAGAACACAGTTTGGATTAGGTTAGATCTGACAGATAGAATATAGACAAATACTAGAGCTGTTCGATTAATTTAAAAAAAACACATCTGGAATTAAAAAGAAAAAAGGATTTAGTAAAAAACAAAACAAAACCTTGAATCATCACAAAAAATCTTATATTAATTTTGAATTAAGAAAATTTTTTTGGATTTTAAGACAAAAAAAAAACCTTGAATCAGCAAAAATAGGAAAATCTTAAATTAAGCAAAAAAAATTAATTTGAAGAAAAAAAACCTTGAAAAATTTATAAATTATATCTTAAATTAAACAAAACCAAAAAATGTTAGATGAAGCAAAAATATTTTAATTAAGCAAAAATCTTGAACCGGCAAAAAAAAGGATTAAATTAAGCAAAAGTTTAAGAAAGTTTAAGAAAAAAGTATCTTGAAAAAGCAAAAAGAAATTCCTGAATTAAGCAAAAAAAATAAAACAAAACAAAAAAACCCTTCAATGAAGCAAAAAAAAATAAATTAATTAAGGAAAAAAGATCTGACTGTAGGTGATTCTGTTTGATTTTAAATATGATCAGATCTTTGGGCGTCTGCATGTGCTTGTGTTTGGGATGAAAAGTGGATTTACAGCCTCAGCCTGTTACCCAGCATGCACTGGGTTAGCAGGAAACAGCCCATCTGATATCACATTCTCTGTTGGTTTCTTCAATTATACAAAAAATGTCAGCGGAGCTTGAGCTGGTGATAAAGACTTTAGCAGAGTTTGTATTTTATGGTTCGTTCTGGCTTTTGACATTTTTTTTAATTGGGATTTTTTTGCTTTTATAAGATAAAACATCCAGTTATTGAAAAACGAAACAATATACCATAATTATACTATTTGTCATAGTATTATTATAAACTAAAGCCGACAGATACACTGGGAAAAAATCTAAATCTGACCAAGTGTATTTTTTAAAATCATTTTTTAGTCTAAATATCTGACATTTAAAAACTTAAAACCACTTTTCCACTTTTCCACTTTTCCACGCTCATTTTGGAATCTGATGGGTCACCCCGAGTTACCACCACATGCTGCCTTTGGTGCTGGTGCGTCCCCTCCACTGGTGGATTTAACATCTATAGAAAACACACAGAAAACAAACACTGAGGCGACGTCCAGACGAGTTCAATATGGGTTTAGTTTTGAAACTGTGTCAAAAAGATATTATGTAAAAATGGACCTGATTCAGTAAAAATCTGTGTCAGCATGGGAGCGAAACGCTGCTGAAAACAATGTTTTAACCACAGGAAAACTTTTGTGCAAGGACTAAATGAGCTGCTGAGTGAAATAAACCCACTCTGGGTTTGGAGAGAAGCTCCTCTGACCTCAACAGTCATTTCCTGTCCTTCTGTCCACACTCTTTTTAATTAGTCAGAACCAGTGGAATCATAACACTCCTCCTCCTCCTCCTCCTCCTCCTCCTCCTCTTCCTCCTCTTTTTGCTTCTATATATATCACTGCTCAGAGAAGGAACCAGCTCCAGGGACTCCTGTATGTGTGTGTGTTCTGGTCTTTTGTGCAAATGGGGTCGATGCAGTGGAGTGTGTGTATATATATATATATATATATATATGTGTGTGTGTATGTGTGTATGTGTGTGTGTGTGTGTGTGTGTATGTGTGTGTGTGTGTGTATGTGTGTATGTGTGTGTGTGTGTGTGTGTGTGTGTGTGTGTGTGTGTGTGTATGTGTGTATGTGTGTGTGTGTATGTGTGTGTATGTGTGTGTGTGTGTATGTGTGTGTGTGTGTGTGTGTGTGTGTGTGTATGTGTGTGTGTGTGTGTTGTGGAGCACAGGCGATGTATGAAGCGTGGCTTTTCCATGCATGGCATGGAATGAAATATTCAGGTGACAGGCACGAGCGTCCTGGAAATATCTGCTGCTTTTCTTCAGCGTTCCTCCCCCTCCGTGCACCAACACTTCCATGGAATTATTATGCAGCAGGATTTTCACTCCTTTCACTCTCAATTCTTGCTTATTTTGACTTTTTTTCCAGTAGCAACAGAAGCTCCACAAAAATATCTACAAGTTGGAATCATACACTGAAAAAAAAGAGTATATTAAAAAAAAACAAAAAACAAGATGAGACATGAGGTTAGAATTTCAAAAACTAAATTACAAATTATATAAATGGGTAACACACATTAAATTACACATGGATTTTCCAACCATGTAAGCATCAACGTTTAATTAACTTCTTCCTCTACAAATTTAAACAAATTTTTTTTTATAAAAGTTACAATAACTATTTATACTATTTATACTATTGTACTATTGTAGTATTTATACTATTGTAGTATTTATACTATTGTAGTATTTATACTATTGTACTATTTATATTATTGTACTATTTATACTATTGTACTATTTATACTATTGTACTATCCTATCATGATCTGAAGTTGGAATCACACACAGAACATGGACGACCAACGCTACCAACGCTTGTCTCTCTTCATAAGGGGAGGAGTCACGGCCACATTTATGTATTTATCCTTTTTTCAAAATCTAATCTGGCTCTTGACTGTGGGAGTGGAGGTGTGAATGTGTTTGTCAGCGTTGTGTGGTTAGTTGGTGTTGTGTTGGCAGGTGCAGTTAAAGGTCAAAGGTTAGTGAGTACTGAGCTGTGGTTAGGGTTAAAGGTCAAAGGTTAGTGAGTACTGAGCTGTGGTTAGGGTTAAAGGTCAAAGGTTAGTGAGTACTGAGCTGTGGTTAGGGTTAAAGGTCAAAGGTTAGTGAGTACTGAGCTGTGGTTAGGGTTAAAGGTCAAAGGTTAGTGAGTACTGAGCTGTGGTTAGGGTTAAAGGTCACTGTTTACAGTGTTTGTATATTGTCTTATCACTCAGTGTCTTGTCATTTATCATTTCTTCCCAAAATGCTGCCAAACAAGTTATTTAAAAGACACGGGGGCGTCATCAATAATAAAACCTGTGTTTACCAACGTCATTCTGGCTGCTGTTGGATAATAAATCTTGCAAGAGAGAATTTGACAAATTACATCACCCCTAATATATATAATTTTACAGCTCTAACATTATGTTATGAGATTAATCACAGAGTTGGTTTTTAATTAATTCAAGATTTTTTTCCCTTAATTCAACATTTTTTTTGGCATAATTTAAGATTTTTGTTTAAAGATATTTATTTTTGCGCAGTTTAAGATTTATATTTTTACTTAATTCAACACTTTTTTGGGCTTGATTACATATGGAAAATGTTTTTTTGATAAGTTTTGCCAAAATTATTTTCACTTGTTCCATTAGTATTTTTTTTCCTTTGCTTAATTCAATATATATTTTTTTATTGATTCTAGGAAACAAAAAAACAAACCTGAAAGTGGATAATAGATCTTTAAAACCGTATTTCAACAAATCTTACCCACATCGTTTTCGTTCATGTATGTTTTTGTTTTTGTTTTTTTAGAATAATTTAAGCAAAAATATCTTACATTATTTTATTGTAAACATGTTTTTCCAGTGTTTGTAGTTTTATAGACACAGAATGCTTTACAGACCAGTGCAGATGCACACTGAGCTGCTGTCGCCCACAGGCTCTGCAGCGTTTTCTATATTATACATTTATACATCAGCTTCTTTCTGTAGTTCTTTTTTTTGTAAGTTACAGCAGGAGATATCAAACACATTCTTTAACCTCCACTGCATCTGTTTCCAGTCCAGCGGTGGAACATAAAGGCAACATAAACTTCTGTCCACTTTGTCGTGGACAGGCCGGCGGCGTTGGCTGTTAGCGCCGTACGAAGGCGGGAAGACGTCGATGAATGGACGATGAATGGACGATGAATAGGTGTTCAGAGTAAAGTTAATGAGGTGGAGGTGGAGTTCTACTGGGACAGGCCTGTGGAGCTTTTATAAAGATCCAAAATATAAGCAGAAAAATCACTCTGAAAACGCAGACCTCCACCCAGGCAGGGAGGGGGGTCCTGGGTCCTGGACCACCACCAAAACCTAATTATTTGTTGAACCCCCCATTACCACCATACCCTGAACATGACATTAAAATCCATCCATTAGTTTTGTTTGTTGGTTTCTACAAACAAACCAACGGCGGTTAAAACATAACGTCTCTGGCGGAGGTAAAAAAAAACTAGTTTATTTTGTAATAAACTTCCACAACGCACTGAAAACACTGCTTTACAATGTTTTTCTTTTAAATTATCTGCTTCAGACAATGTACTAGATCTGACATACTTTAATCAGATTAATTTATGATTATTGTCATCATATTTGCCAATTATTCTTGATTATTTAGTTCTATTTGGTCATTTTTGTTCATTTTCATTATTACTTTTGTTCATTTTTGTTACATTTGTTGATTATTTTGGTCATGTTTGCTAATTTTTTTGATTATTTAGTTCTATATGTTGATTAATCTTGTCTACAATTTTTTTTTAGAAAGTATCTGCTTCAGACATTAAATGTGTTCAATTTTTCAGCCTTTAATCAGATGAATCAGAAAACAAATAACTTTAATGCTGGTTAGTTCATGTTTTTAATACATATGATGATGTGTTACTCCCAGAGGTGTAAAGTATAAGTACTTCATTACTGTACTTAAGTTGATTTTTTTAGGTATCTGTACTTTACTTAAGTATATATTTTTCTGTCTTTTACTCCCTGCACTTTTGTGTCCAAAAGAAAAGATCATAGCAGAGGTGTTGTCATAGTTACGATCGTCTTCCTTAGTGGTACATTAGATACCAGGGTTCAAAGTTACCTCTACCAAACGGTTGAGCTGACCAACAAAGGGTTAACGTTTACTGAACAGCTGTAGCTCTGCCGCTATGAGGTCCAATCTCAATCTGTCCGAGCTTCTTTTAACCATAAATATCTTCGTGCATGATGGGATATAGTGCTTTGGTTAGTGACCATCAAATGTCCACTACATTTCGCAGTGGATTGTGGGATACATTGAGTGATTATTAAAGATTCGGACACCCCAATAAAATGGCCTGGTCACTATAGAGGGGGTAGGGAGTGATTTCAGACACAGCCTTAGTTGTTATTATTGACAGATAGGAAACCCAGCATAGGCTTCAGTGGCATCATGACCTTTGACCTTGAAAGGTAAAAAAAAAAAAAAAACAGAACAAGATCACATGATTTTAAATGGGTTATAATTCCAAAAACAGTGGTGATAAGTCCTCAGTTACTATTGATAGAAAAATACATTCAAAATGGCCTCATGACCTTTGACCAGGTCAAAGGTCAAAACCATAGTCTCATGTTTCGAGGCGTCCACTAAGAGCTAAACATTTGTTGAGCACTGGCACCACTTGTTGAGATGGAAATATTGAAAGTCAAACAAACCTGTGTTTGTGTCTGTAGCACCACACGGGGCCGGAGGACATCAGCCCCAGCGAGGAGGTGACGGACACCGAGGATAACGAGGAGGAGGACCTGGGCGTCCTGGATGACCAGCGCAGCATCATCCTCCACCTACTGTCGCAGCTCAAACTGGGCATGGACCTGACACGGGTAAAAGTACCAGACTGAACCAGACAGAAATGTGACAAAAAAAGAAGCTTTTCTATCATTTGCTTCATATGTGTTTGTTCTGGAGAGGGTTCAAAGGTCACAAAAGACCTGAGGAAAACCCAGACTTTATATGAGTTAAATATGTGACACAAATATTATCATTATAAATTCTCTTAAAAGGTGTCATTCTATGGTTATTTCATTATTATTACATTGTTATTGAATACATTGTGTGTTGGTTCTATTTAAAAAAACATCTGTATTTTGTTTCCAGCTGTTTTTTCACGGTAGAAAAATGACTTGAGGTGGAACAACAGAGTTTACCGGTACTTCCTCATACATGTTCATGACGCTGTGATGAGGTGTCTCTGATTGGCTCAGAATGTGTGAAGGAACACTCCCCCCTCCCCTCTGGCTATAGTGTGTTTACCTTTACCAGAGTAACACCCAGTTAGGTTTTGTGCCGTCACTTGTTTTGAAAACGCACAGGAAAAAAAAACAGGCTTTATTTCCACAGAGACACATGAACTACTGCAGCTACTGTGGCGCTGTCTGCTCTTGTCGATGCTAATGCTAATGCTACTTCAGATTCGCTGCAATGGGGGACGGGTTTAATGTCCTCGTGACGTGTAGTGGACAGACTTTTTCTGAGTCACTTGTTTCTCTGTGTTATTTTCTATGAATGGTAAATGGACCAGTGGAGGGAACACAACACATAACAAATGCAGCATGTGTTATTAACTCAGGGTGATGCATCAGATTCCAAAAGTGATTTTCAGTAGAATGACACTTTTCAACTTTTTAACAACACTTTTTGTACATGCATACACTGGAAAACATGCCCCTCTGAACACACGTTTGGAAATAAAGATACTCGAAATTTTTGCTTGAATTCAGAGATAAATTTATATACCACCACACACACACACACACACACACACACACACACACACACACACACACACACACACACACACACACACACACACACACACACACACACACAGACACACACACACACACACACACACACACACACACACACACACACACACACACACACACACACACTTTATTTGACTTGATCTATTTCTTATGATTGTAAAACACATTTTTTGTCACTGACCTTTGACTCAAAATTTAATAGGATATATTCTGGACAACCTTGGATCTTTTCTGAAAATTTCATGAAAATGAGTGAAGTAGTTTTTGCATCAAGCTGTTTACAAACAAACAAACAAACAAACAATACCCTTCTGGGGGCAGAGTAAAAATCTACCAAGGCAATAATTGAAAATGATCTATTGTCAGTTCTTATATCTGACTGAATAGTTCCTCTGTAGGTGATTCTGTCTGAGTTTAAATGATCACATATTTGGAGTAAAAATGACAAAAACACTTATTATACATATGGTCATAAACGCTGTTTCTTTCTCAGGTGGTCTTACCTACATTCATCTTGGAAAAGCGTTCGCTCCTGGAGATGTACGCCAACTTCATGGCCCACCCCGACATGTTCCTGTCGATCACAGCCGGGGTCACGGCCGAGGACCGCATCGTCCGCTTCGTAGAGTACTACCTGACCGCCTTCCACGAGGGACGCAAGGGCGCCGTGGCCAAGAAGCCCTACAACCCGGTGCTGGGGGAGACCTTCCTCTGCTCCTGGGACGTGCCCCGCGACAAAGTCAAACCTCTGCTCAGATCTGCCCCGGGGCCCGGACGAGAGGCCCCCAGGGGCCACAACAACCCCCCGCAGGGAGACGAGGCCCCGGGCGGGTGCTACAGGGTCCGCTTCGTAGCCGAGCAGGTTTCCCATCATCCTCCTGTTTCTGGGTTTTACTGCGAGTGTCAAGAGAAGAGGATGTGTGTCAACGCTCATGTGTGGACGAAGAGCAAGTTCATGGGGATGTCCATAGGAGTGTCCATGGTGGGGGAAGGTGAGACACACACACACACACACACACACACACACACACACACAAGACACACACACACACACACACAAGACACAAGACACACACACACACACACACAAGACATAAGATACACACACAAGACATAAGACACACACACACACACACACACACACAAGACATAACACACACACACACACAAGACATAAGACACACACACACACACACACAAGACATAAGACACACACACACACGCACACACACAGGACACACACACACAGGAGACACACAGGAGACACACAGGAGACACACAGGAGACACACAGGAGACACACACACACAGGACACACACACACACACACACACACACACACACCTGCAGGACACATTTGTGGACAATATGAGCAAAAGTAAAGTTGGTTTAACAACAGCTGGACTTAAATTAAACTTTTCATTTTGTTAATTTTCCTTCTTTTAAAATAGAATAGAATTGAAAATACTTCATTCATCCCCACAGGGAAGTTATTGTCTCCAGCTGCTCACATAAAAACAACTAAAAACATCAACATCATCATATACAAACACAAAAAATAAATCTTTTGTAAAAAGAATGAAAAGATAAATTATATTTTTATTTGTCTCATAAGGAGAAAATATGAACAACCTGAAAAATTAGACACAGTTTGAACCATTTCCTGTTTCTTTTACAAAGTATGAAGTGAAATTCATAAAAAAAATTAAATGTGGAGTTGTCATTGTTTATAGATTATTATTTTTTATTTTACTGGTTCGAATGAAGAAAATGATGTTGTTTTGAGACGACTGATGTAAACTAATGTCATCTCTTAATGGTTAAAGTGAAGCCGCTACAACCATCCCTGATCTTCTATTGATTAGATTAAAGGTTCAAAAGTCATGAAATATTTTATATCAGTCGATGCTTTTTGTCGTCAGAGTCTATTCAGGTTTGTAAGGGTTAACTCTGACCACACTATCCCATAATAACCTCCAGCCGTGTCCTGTCCTGTGTGAAACCATATCAGAGTTCTTTCATGACAGTTGATACCTCAGCGCTTCGTCAGCAGGTGGAGGACGATCAGGACGACTGACCCCAGTCTACAGTCTAGACACCGTTTCTATGGCGACCGGTCCACGGGTTATGATGCAGCTTCTCATCATGAGGCGCCGTCAAAGGCCATGATGTTTCTGACTGGACCTGAGTATATAAACTGAAAAATATAATAATAATAATAATAATAATAATAATAATAATAATAATAATAATAATAATAATAATAATAATAATAATAATAATAATAATAATGATAATAATAATTATAATGATGATGATGATGATGAGGATGATGATAATAATAATAATGATAATAATAATTATAATGATGATGATGATGATGATGATGATGATGATAATAATAATAATATTAATAATACAGATCATATTAGTTCAAGACAGAGGTTTTCAAAGTACTCACATTCTGTACTTAAGTAGAAGTACAGCTACTTGTGTGAAAAAAGTACTGATTCAACACTTCTACTTAAGTAAATGTTTAAAAAAAAAAAGTATAACTTCTCAATTGTAATAAAGTACAAAAGTAAAAAGTAAAACAACTTTTTTTGTCATGAACATCATTTCAGAAAATAAAATCAGAAAATTTTCAAAAGTATCTAAAATAAAGACTTTAAAAGTGAGTTAGTGTGTAGATAATGTGTTTGAGTCACAGTGACTCAGTTTTGTGGATATGGGGGAGGACATTTATGAAAAATGGGGGAAGAAAAGTGACAATTGAGATAAAAAGTCATGAGATTTTTTTTAAAAGTTAGAAATATGAGATAAAATGCATAATTTTAAGACAAAAAAATATATAATTAAAATATAAAAAAAACAACTTATTTTACATACTGTCACATCTGTTTAGTTTGTAAAAGTAACGAGTCTATTCTGAGAATGTAAAGAGTATAAAGTACAGATATTTATACTAAAATGTAGGGAGCAAAAGTAAAAAGTTGCCAGAAAAATAAAGTATAGATACCTTAAAATATCTACTTAAGTACAGAAAATGAAGTAATTATCATTTTTCACATTTTTCCAAAACTTTTCCAGGTTTTTCCAAACCGTATGATCCCTGTTAAGTGTCGTCATGACCGTATGAATATTCAGTTCAGAGCAGGTCAGTGTTGTCATCCTCACACTGACAATGACGCTACAGTTCAACCCTGAGGACAGAGCGGAAAAAACATATGCACACAAATGCACCCTTGAAAACATTCTTATAGGAACACAAACGTATTCATGTCTGAACAAAGAAGAATCTGGAGAATGTCCGTTTTTTTATGGATCCATTAAAGCAGCAGCTGAAACTGATTCAAAAATAAAAGGGTTAAACAAGCATTTGCAGGATGTTTTTCTATATTCAGAGCAGAATCCAACAGAACGCTTGAACAATATCATAAAACAAGTGGTTTATATTTATAAAACTGGAGTTATGACCATTTAAAATCATGTAATCTTGATTTTTACCCTCCAAAAACAGCTGGAAATAAAACAATCTGGAGGTTGTTTTTTTTTTTAAATAGAACCAATCAATCAATCAAATTTTATTAATATAGCAAATTACAACACCAAAAGATGCACAAGGTGCTTTCCAAAATGAGATAAAAAACAACAAAAAACAAGTAACAATTATAAAAACAAGATAAAAAACAAAGATAAAACAAGTTATAAAACCATAGCAACAACATAAAACAGACATGGACGGTCGACTACATGTCAAACACTTGTCTAAATAAATATGTTTTTAGCTAAGATTTAAAAACAGCTGTAGTTCACTCACTGACTGTATTAGTGATGGAAGCACATTCCACAGTTTTGGGCCGAAAACTGCGAAAGAACGTTCACTATATTTTTTGTATTTGTATTTGGGAACAAGCAAAGAGATGTGGTCCGACATAACACACAATGTATTCAATAAGAATGAAAGATCAGTTACATGTTTTTGGGGTTTTTTTGGTAAGTAATGTTATATATTAACTAAAAAAGCACTCAGAGCGCAGACCTCCACCAAGGTATATACCCCCCCACCCCCCTGGATCACCACCAAAATCAAATCATTTCTTCCTGTTCACATTTCCAACATATCCTGAAAATTTCATCAAAATCCGTCCATAAGTTTTCGAGTTATCTTGAACACAAACAGACAAACAGACAGACAGACAGACAGACAAACAGACAGACAGACAGACAGACAGACAGACAAACAAACGCAGGCAAAAACATAACCTCTTTGGTGGAGGTAATAATTAATTTCCTGTAAGAGATCAATAAAGTATCAATTAATTAAAGCACTGATCATAGTTGAGGCACCTTGTATTAATTTATACTTTTGAGTGTATTAACAGAAGAAGCTACTAACATTAGCATACATATGGGATTTCCCATGTATTTTAGCACAGTGCTAATCACTATCATTAACTGACTTTTGTTTTTCGAACTGTCGCTCATTGTAAGTGGATGTCGTGTATAGTTTGAACAAAACAAAGGCGTGATATGTTGTGGTTTCATCTTCTGCACACTTTTTTTTCTCATAAAATATAAATATATATGTTGCACATGACGAACATGTAATTTTTTTTTGTAGCTACCGTTTATGAGGGACAAAAAAAGACAATTAGAAATAAATGAATAAATAAAAAATAATTCAATCAATAAATAAATGCAGAAATAACTGCATAAATGTATAAATAAATAACTCAATTCTTCTTAATATTTCCATATTTTTAATACAAAGTTTAAGGTTTAAAGTTTATTTGTACCCATGGGTAGATTTGTTTTGCAGTCAAGATGATCATTTGGTTCTTAAATACAAAACACACGACATATAGTTAAAGAACATTTGGTCGAGTTTATAGAAAGGGTGAAAAACAGAACAAAGTGCTCAGTGTTCCACCACACATCACTAACACGGCATGGTTTGATAAAAGAATAAAATAATTAATATAATAAAATACTAAAAACCCATAAAAGATAAAAGTCAACAATAAAAAAAAATAGAATTTTAAGAGTTAGAGTCACAATAATAACAATAAAAATAAACAGATAAAGCTTGGCCATGGAATAAATAATTAAAATAAGTGAAATGTGACAGTGTTGTATTAATACTGTCTTTTTGCTTTGTGCCTCATAGAGTTTTACAGTTAAATAAAAATACAAAACAGCAAAAGGCTTCCTGTGTGTTTAATGAAGAACTGTTAGTTATATTTACAACTAGTTGACAAACTAGTGAAGACAGAATAAACTAGAATAAACCCTGAATTAAACCACTGTAGAAAAAGTGTATTTTATGAAACACTTTGGGTCTTAATTCGACTGCTGCGTTTTAACATTTTACAGTGAACGTCAGTGTCATAAACAGCAGCGTTCCAGAGCAGATTAAGCCAACATTAAATTATGTGTCAACAACAACAACAGGCAGTGTGTGAGGAAGTAAACATGTATGAAGGAGTCAGTGTGCATCAGCTGAACACAATTTCCTCTAAACGTTCATGACCCAGATGTGGTGCCGGACTTCATTATTATAAAATCTTATTTTATTTGAATAATTCTAATAATATGGAGTCAAAATGAATGTAAAGAGACTGATTTATTTTAATTTTCTATTTTATCATTTTCTTTTTTCTTTATTTTTTTCTGCTAATGGAACAAGTGAAAATAATCTTGGTAAAATGACTTAAAATCATATTTTCCAGATCTATTGTCTGTAAATCACTTCTTATATCTGATTAAAAACGTCCTCTTTAGGTGATTCTGTCTGATTTTAACGATAGATGTGAAACAATTAAACTACATTTAGCAGCATCTTCTCTTTGGCACCATCAAAATCAACAATAATCATCAATAAAAAATATATATATTTATGTATTATATATTACACACATTATACACATACACACATAAATATATATTTATGGTAAAACAACCAGATAATTATTGAACTGCAAGTTTTTCCCCCAGAAATCTTGTTAATCGTGGTGCTAGGACGACTAGTAAAGTTAAAGGTTGACAAGAAATATGAAATGATTTCATTTATGTATCATTGGACAATATTTATGAACAATATTAGACCAACTGTGAAGAAAAATACACATTAAATACAACTTATTCACCTTTAGAGAGAGGGAGATAGAGCGAGACAGACAGACAGACAGAGACAGACAGACAGACAGAGGCAGACAGACAGACAGACAGACAGAGACATTCAGACACAGACAGACACAGACAGACAGACACAGACAGACAGACAGACAGACAGACAGACAGACAGACAGACAGACAGACAGACACAGACAGACAGACACAGACAGACAGAGACAGACAGACATTCAGACACAGACACAGACACAGACAGACAGACACAGACAGACAGACACAGACAGACACAGACAGACACAGACAGACACAGACAGACACAGACAGACAGACAGACACAGACAGACAGACACAGACAGACACAGACAGACAGACACAGACAGACAGACACAGACAGACACAGACAGACAGACAGAGAGACAGACAGACAGACATTCAGACACAGACAGACAGACACAGACAGACAGACACAGACAGACAGACACAGACAGACAGACAGACACAGACAGACAGACACAGACAGACACAGACAGACAGACACAGACAGACAGACACAGACAGACACAGACAGACAGACAGACAGACACAGACAGACACAGACAGACAGACATTCAGACACAGACAGACAGACAGACAGATAACCTTTATTGTCATACCATTTAAGCATCTCCTTCAGTGCAGACTTCAAAATAAGTTATAAATAAATAGAGTATACTTTATAAAATAAGTGTACAATAAAAAAAGGATCAAAGGATTCCACAGTAACCCAGAGTATGATCGATAACAGTCACTAGTACCAACTGTGCTCTGGTTAAAGTGTGATGATGACTCTGAGGAAGGAACTGTTTTTAAAGTGGCTTGTCCTCAGTCTGACGCTCCTATAGAGAACCTTCCAGAAGCATCAGAGTGAGGATGAACTGCTTTAAAAGACTAGAAATGAGAAAAATTTACTTGGTCACATTTATATTTTTTACAGCGTGGACACAACTTTACTTTAAATCAGGGGTGTCAAAGTCATTTTAGTTCAAGGGCCACGTTCTGTCTATATGGTATAAAGTGGGCCGGACCAGTAAAATAATAGAAATAATAGAAATAATAGGATAAAAATGTATAAATAATGTCTGTTTTTGAGCAAAAATACTAAAATTCCTTAATGAAAAATGTTTACTTCTATGAACTGTTCTTACAAATATTAACAACCTGAAAGTTCTTAAGAAAAATAAGTGCAATTATTGTTAATATTAACAATATTGTGCTTTAGTTTATTACTTATACATGTGCATTACAACTTAACAGTGGATTTTCAAATAGCCACAACATTTAATAACATTCAGAATATTGGTCAAATTACACATTCATTTCATCTTATTCACTTTTTTTGTAACAGGTTAGTCTTTTTTTAATTTATTTATTCCCTTTTTTAACACTAAATCAAAGAAGAAAATGTGATTTTTTTTCATAATTTATTATTATTTATTAGAATTATGGTCTGATCCATTTGAGCCCAAATTGATGTCAAATGGTTTTAACTTCTTTAATTATTGATATGTTTTGTGTAATTTTTGAATTTTTCAAATTCATCCAAGGGGCCAGATTGGACCCATTGGCGGCCCGATTTTGGCCCCCGGGCCGCATGTTTGACACCTCTTCTTTAAACACTACGTTTCCACTGGTGACTCTTGGACCTTCGTCCTCCTCGCAGGCGTCCTGTGTCTCCTGGACCATGACGAGGAGTACGTGTTCACGCTGCCCTGCGCCTACGCCCGCTCCATCCTCACGGTGCCGTGGGTGGAGCTGGGGGGGAAGGTGTCCATCAGCTGCGCCAAGAGCGGATACTCAGCCACGGTGACCTTTCACACCAAGCCTTTCTATGGAGGGAAGGTTCACAGGTCAGGGTTTCCATCAGCTTAAACAGTTGAAGAGCAGGAGGTTCAGTAACAGACGGAAAAGGATCCATAACCTTTAGTCAAAACAGGATCAGAAGAAAAACTGTTTTTTTTTCACACTTTCCTTCCTGTTGTTTGTTTGTTTGTTTGTTTGTTAGTGTTTGTAGTGACCTACTGTGACCACGTTAACGTCTGCTGTGGCTGTTTTACTGGAAGAGTTTACAGTTGTTTTCTGTGTATTTTGGTGCTTCTTGTCCGTCAGTGTCATACGTCCAGACTGTACATTTTTGGAAAACATCTTTACTGTCAGTTAAATTGAGGTCAAATTACAGCTGAGCAGTGGAGCCGTTAAAACACACAACTTATCACCAACAGTTTAATGGTCGTAAAATGGGAAAAGGTTAAAAAAAAAAAAAAGTTAAATTATGTTCTTTTTTTTTTTTTTTTTTTTTTTTTACCCCAGTTTGCCTCAAGGTTTTTGACTCAGGAAAGGAGTCTCTGCCGTGGTTGTTATGGCAACCAACGATGCCCGGTGCATGCTGGGAGAAATGACAAGTTGTCCGTTGAACCAAACCTCCACACACTTAAAAATGGTTCAAATTAATTCTAATGTTCTGGTTTTGAACCATCAACCATGTGCTGCCCTGAACTACATCTGTTCCTCCTCTGACAGGAACATGTTTTCCAAAAAATTTAATCTATGTTTTTCCCACCATGCACTGGGTGTCATCGGTCACCATAACAACGGCGGCAGAGAGTCAAAATCCTTAAGGCAAACTGGGGTAAAAAATTTTTTATTTTTTTTACCTTTTCCCATTTTCCCCAAAATGGAATAACATGTATTCTGTGTAAGTGTTAACTATGAGTAAGACTTAGTCTGAATTCAACTTATAGATTTATTGCTACTGTACAGACATTTGAAATCGTGCCAATAATAAGTAAATAGGGACAATATTTTTAATTTAATTTTTTTTAATTTTTCCCAAAATCCAAGGACATTTATTCTGTAAATTCAACCAATAGTTTTACTGTTGGAGACATTTGACTTTTGGATCATTATAATGAAAACTGAGTGAAAAAAATAATTTAAAAATTAATAAAAAAAATTTTTTTTAACTTTGATCCATATTTTCCCAAAATGTAATGTGATCTATTTTTAATCTTTTTAAGTTTATAAATTAACTTTGGTAAAAATACGATAGTTTTACTGTTTGAGCTTTAAACCCTTTTTTGAAAAATGATCAGATCAGATGTAAACGTCACCCACAGTAAACCTGGTGTGTGTGTGTGTGTGTTTACCCACTCAGAGTCACAGCAGAAGTCAAACACAACCCCACCAACACCATCGTGTGTAAAGCACAGGGTGAGTGGAACGGAATGCTGGAGTTCATCTACAGCAGCGGAGAAACTAAAGTTATCGACACGAACAAACTGACGGTGAGCAGGAAGAAACTGCGATCAGTGGATAAACAGGGACGCACCGAGTCCAGGTAGGTACACACACACACACACACACACACACACATACGTTTCCATGTCTCATGAGGACCAAGTTTAGAATCAAATAGTCATTGTATAGTGAGTGTAAACTTTAAAAAATAAAATAAAAAAAATAGAAAAAAAAAATAATAATTACAATTTGTTTTATTTATTTATTTTTTTTACATTTAAAAAGTAAAAATGAATGCATAATACAAAAACAATAATAAAAAAAAAATCAAAAGAATAAAAAACTAAATAAAATAATTATAAAAATGTAATTAAATTTCAAAATAAATTGATGAATAGAAAAACTATAATTTAAAAGTAAATAAATAAATACATATTTTAAAACAATGACAAATTAAATTAAAAATACCTTAAAAATACATAAAAACGTATCCTTTTTTGTTTTTAAACTAAACACATCTTCAAACCTTCGAAAAATACATGTTTCACTTTGGACCCTTTTCCCACATACTTCATGGGGACTTCCACAAAAAAATAAATTCAAGTATTTAGAGGGACAAATAATTTCTGTTTTACTAGTGGGGACCTTTATTTATATTTAACCCTTGTGGGGACCTGAATTTTGGTCCCCATAGTGTCAGAGGTCCCCATGGTTTGACTGTGTAAACATATCAATGTCCCTATAAAGATAGGAATACAAACAGCTGTGTGTGTGTGTGTGTCATACACTACATGTTTACAACATTTTTAGATTTTTCCTTCTAGTTTATTTTTATTACATTTGGATTTTTTTTCTCTATTTCAGTTTGTTTTAATTAGTTTTTGAGCAGATTTGTTCGTTTTGATCTGTTTTTTTTATTTCCGAAATGCTTAGGTTTTGTATTAGTTTAAGTTTTTCACATCATTTTTAAAAAAAATATTTTATTTACATTTATTTATTTCTTCTTATTTTTTCCATGTCGTCATTTTCAAACAAATCTAATAAAGGACAGAAGTTTGAGTCACTTTTATAAGTTTTATAAACAACACAGTTTCATTTAGTTTTTTTTTTTATTTTATTTTAATGATAGTTTTTATTTAACTTAGTGAATGAAAACATTTTATTATTTCTAGTTTTCATTAATGATAATAACTTCACTTCACTGCTTGAATAATTCGTGTTCTTGGTGTCGGTCGTCGTAGGCGACTGTGGCAACATGTGACCAAGTCTCTGAAAGAAGGAAACATGGACGAAGCCACGGAACAAAAACACCGACTGGAGGAACGTCAGAGGGTAGAGGAGCGGCAGAGGGCGTCCGACAACAGACCCTGGACACCAAAGTACTTCATTAAAGAGGTACAAACACTTTTACACTCTGACTGTTCGCTTCAGACCTTAACTCTTACGCTACGGCTCCACCAAACACACATTTTCGCGTTTATGTTTGTAACGCGCCGCCTAAACATCTAGAGTTTAGACGCTAGATCATTCGCGGCCAAAACGTCGTACACTCCGAACGCGCAACGTCCGAGTCTGTAACGCTGGATGAACACAGATAAACAAAATCTGTCCCACATTTCAGTCTGTCCTCAACTATGGATCAGATCAATTGGGTCACTGCTCTGGACGTCCCATACGTCCCAGGAAAAAAAAAAAAATCTGCCAGCGGGACAAGTAAAAATTATCTTTGCTCAAATGTATTGAATCAGATTTTCCAGATCTATTGTCTGTAAATCAGTTCATTAGCCTAGCCGCGCTAGCCCCTCCTAGCTGCAGCAAATCTAATGTTCTACTGTAGTTGGCTAGATTTACCTGAAACTGGTCGACCAATCATGGTGAAGTATAGAGTCAGAGGGCGGGCCTAACAAAGTGACACTGCAACGATTTAGAGAAAAACAACCGAAAACAACCATAGAAGAAGAAGAAGAACAACAACAACAACAACAACAAGTGGTGATTTCCTTTTATCACACGAGTGAAGAATGTGAGAAAACGTCAACAATCTTTAAATTATTTTTACAGAAGCGACAACAGTCGTTCAGCTCCGTAATCCACCATTTTGTTTAGTCATTCATATTTTTCTCCGGAACTTTCCGGCACTCTAACTACGTCATCCTAAAGATTACACTGATTGGTTGTAGTACCATCCTATTGCATACAGAGGATTTGAAAGACAACCTTTTAGCCCCGCCTCCTCTGACTATGAAGCACCACTAGACCCATACATGGAATGAAATAGGGATAGCATGGCTAGGCTAGGCTAACAGTTCTTATATCTGACTGAAAAGTTCCTCTTTAGGTGATTTAATTTTATTTAAAATATAATGATATATTTGAATTAGAAATAATAAAAAGTACACTTGGCCAGATTTAGATTTTGTGTCCAGTCTGAACCTGAAGTTACTTTTAAATCTATAACAGTGATAGTGTGGTAGATTAAACCTGTGGTGTTCTACATGGAACATATTTGTTCTCTACTGTGTTTCCATGTTGTTTCTTTATTCTCTACATAAAAGCTTTTTCAGAAACATTGGCTTTAACTCAGCTGGACTTTCACTTTCCTTCATCTCTTTTCCATGACTGAAGCTTTTTTTTTTCTTTTCTTTCTAACAGCATCTAATTGATCATATTTCTTTGCAGACAGTGTGTGTGTGTAGTTGAATCCAAACAGAACTCGTCCAGTTCCCACGGTGACATTTGTACGTTTATCTGTAACTTCTAACACATTCTGCTGCTGTTTCTAATCAGACGGTTTTATTCACTGGTTCTGCATTAAAACTGTTAGCCTAGCCTAGCCTAGCCTAGCCGCGCTATCCCTATTCATTACATGTATGGGGAGAGGCGGGGCTAAAAGGTTGTCTTTCAAATCCTCTGTATGTAATAGGACGGTACTACAACCAATCAGTGTAATCTTTAGGGTGACGTAGTTAGAGCGCTGGAAAGTTAACGGAGGAGTCCGGTGAAAGTTAGGAATGACTAAACAAAATGGTGGATTATGGAGCTGAACGACTGTTGTCGCTTCTGTAAAAATGATTTAAAGATTGTTGACGTTTTCTCACATTCTTCACTCATCTGTGATAAAAGGAAATAACCACCTGTTGTTGTTCTTCTTCTATGGTTGTTTACGGTTGTTTTTCTCTAAATCGTCACAATGTCACTTTGTTACACCCGCCCTCTGACTCTATACTTCACTGTGATTGGTCGACCAGTTTCCGGAAAATTTAGCCAAAAGTGGGGGGGGGGGGGGGGGGGTATTTCATTTTACAAACTTCACACAAAACCTACAGGACCAATTTCCATGAAATTTTCAGTAAAGGTGTGAGGTCACCCCGAATAGATCCCATAACATTTTGGAGAATGTAGGTCAAAGGTCACAGTCACCCAAAATGCGTTTTCACAACGATAACCATATGAAACTGAAATATATTTCTCCATTTCCTGACTATCAATATATTGCTGGTTGAAATGAAGCTAAAATATATATATATATATATATATATATATATATATATATATATATATATATATATATATATATATATATATATATATATATATAATATACAGAAAAATATATTGTGTCAATATATTACAATATAGTTAAAATACATGAGGATTTGATGCTTTCCATATATTGAGACATAAATAACAATATATGTACTCGTATACTGTTGTATGTATATATATATATATATATATATATATGTAATTATTATATATTTAATAATACACTTTACAATATATGCGGAAAGAAATCGAGTTTCAATAAAACTATGTGTAAAAATATAGGTCATCTTTTATCTTCAGTGTGTATATGTTTTATATTTGTCAATATATGATCAAATCATATATTGCAGTATATTATATATAGAGTATATATACAGTATATTGGATAATAAATGCACTTCTTTTCCATATATTTTCAATATATTGCCACATATTTCTGTTTCATAAGGGAAGCGATAGGACAAACCAGGTCAACTGTGTGCAGTGGGGGCGGGGTTTGTTGTGACTGAGGGGGCGGGGCTTGTTCTTTCCTAGTTTTCAGGGTGTCGTTCCTCACCCACAGGGCGACAGCTGGATCTACAACAACCCACTGTGGAAATCCACCTGACCGCACGCCACTGCTCTGCTCACACACACAAACTGACGCCCTGCCTCCGCACGCTGAGGGCAGAGGTCAAAGGTCAGAGGTCAAACAGAAGCCTTCGCCGATCTTCAGCCCTGAGCTGTGGACAAAGCGTCACCACGGAGACAAGCGAGGTGCCAAAGGGAGAGTCAGTGTTCGAAGACAAACAGTGGAGCGGACTGGAGTAACTTTTTATATGCGATAAATTACTATTCAAAGTAGAGTATTTCTATTTTTCACCTTTGCCAAGGCCTTTTTTGCACATGCACAGTAATGGATTTGCCACAGGTGTTTTACTTTTTATAAAAATGTGTTTCCACTGGTGGTCGTCTGTGTTTGGTCGGAAGCTTTTGGCGCTAAAAGGAAGCCATGATTCCCTGTAGCTATAAATGTTTAACAAGCACTTTTAGAAGTAAACGTACTATTTTATATCTATAGCGTTCACCTATCAGGGTGGTCTTTACGAGCTTTACGGACAACTGACTTCAAATGACATGTACTTTTGTTTCAGTTCCATGTAGAACAAGGCTGCATGCTTTAGGAGCGACGTTAAATCCACTCTTTCAATTGTTGATTCGTCCTTAAATTAAAAGCTCATAATGTTGATGAAAAGATGAAATTATAAGATAAAAAGTTTAATTAATGAGAAAATGTGAAAATTAGGAGATAAAAAGTTGAATTTACAAGATAAAATGTCAAATGTATGAGGTTAAAGTTGAAATTATGAGAAAATTCAAAATTATGACAAAGTTGACATAAAATTACGAGATAAAAAGTAAAAATCATGATTTAAGGCCAAATGATGAGAAAATTTTTTTATTCTGAGATAAAAAGTCACAGTTACAAAATAAAAAGTTGAAATTATGAGATAAACATAAATCTAAATTATTAGCCAAATTTGTGAAAGAAAAAGTCAAAATTATGAGACAAAAAGCTTCAATTTTGAGAGAAAAAGTCACAATTGTTACATAAAAAGTAGAAATTATGAAATGCAAAGTTGCAATTATGAGATGAAAAAGTCAAAATTACCAGATAAAAATATATCTAAATTATTAGATAATCAAAATTAGCAGAGAAAATGTCACAATTACAAGAGAAAAAAGACGAAAACTTTAAATTATGGGATAAAAATAATTACGGGACAAAGAAAAATATCACAATTATCAGAAAAAAAAGTCATGACAATAGATCTGTAAATTCTGATTTCACGAAATGATGAAATAATTGGCCGAGAAATATAACATTAAATTAATCAACAGTTTTCAAGCATTTTTCCAGAAGTGATGAAATCAAACACCACTTAGATCAGGAGGTGGAAAAACTCACTTTTCCATTTTCGTAAACACGATCCAAATGAAATAACGCGATCTAAAGCGGATAAATCGTGCAGCCCTGATGTGGAATTCTACTGGAAACAATGTTTTCACCAAGAAGGTCCTGATAGTTTTGTCTGCACTATGAATGTATCTGGTCAGAATGTGCCGTTTTTCCGTTTTCTACACAAACTTTACTTTGATCCATCTCCGACACGCCTCCGATCGGATATTTTTCCATTACTACCTCTGTATTTCAACTAGTGTGACTTTTCACAAATGGATATAAGAAAGAAAACAGGTTTGTGGTCATTAAAAACTCTGAACGTTTCCACTGGTGTTATTAGGAACCTAGCGCACGCCTGGACCTAAGCTAACATCATTGCTTAGCTTGTCTGTGCTAACGAATATGGAAGAGGAAGTTCGCAGAAAAACACGCCACCATGTTCTGATATCAGAGGATCGTCAGTGGAAAGTCGCCTTTTCCGACATGAGTGGATATCGAACCGGATTCTGGTGGAAATATACGGAATCGCAAAAGAGACACAGAAGAGTTCGCAGAAGCCATCGAATTTAGCACCATTTTCAAAGATCATGGGATTAAATGTTGTTTTCTTTTATTTAATGGCCTTATTTTTGTCACTTTCACTTTTCATTAGTGATCGAACCCATATGGAGTTTTTTTGGGGGGGCCGATTCCGATAAAAAAAAAAATCCCCATCAGCCTTTAGCTTATGAATGATATTTTTAAACCGATATTTGGAGCCGATACTGATTTTTCCCGTCAAATAAAAGTGAAAATGAAATGTCAGAAAATGTTCTTTAATTAGTCCTTTTTTTTTATGTGTCCCTTTTCCTCACCCCCCCATTTTTCTCTCCTTTTTTATTTTCACCCTGTTTCTCTTTTCACCCCCCCTTTTTCTTTTTTCCTTTTTGTTTTATTTTATTTATTTATTTATTTTTTATCCATTTTTTCCTTTGTGTCCCCCCCGCAAAGACATATCATGCTATAACTCAATTAATACATATACATATAGCTAATGTGCATCAGATGCAATGATCCATTTGGGTAAAGGTCAAAGGTCAAGGCTACAATTAACTAAAATGTCAAAATCACATTATCGTTTTTAACTCTAGAACGGAGGGTCACAGAACTTTCGGATTGGTACCAAACCATGTGGAATGAAGATTTATACAATTAGTGTTATCACCTACGACCAATAGTTTTTGAGATCTCTGGAGGTCAAAGGTGATGTGGCAAAATTAACTTCTGTAACACTGTTTGTGTGTCAAACATAGACATATCACGCTATAACTTAATTGATATATTATCATAATATTACACGCACTGAAGCATATATACGTATAATGAAATTATCAATATTGCAAAAGGTCAAAAGTCAAGGTCGTATGTAGCAGAAAGGTCTAAATCACATTAATTGGCTCTAATTCAAGAATAGGTTGTCATAGAAACTTAAGATGGGCACAAAATAGGGGTGAGATTAAGCATTCTCTGAATACTAATTTTCTTCTCTTTTTTTCTTTTTTCTCCCTACTTTTCTCTTTTCCCACCCCCTTTCCCCTTTATTTCTTTCCTTTTTGTTTCCCTCCTTTTTTTGTTTCAATTTTCCTTCTTTTTTCCTCTTCACAAATAATGTAAATATCGGCTCCATATATGGGTCTGTCATTAGTTTTAATGTGTTTTTTTAATCCAGGAGAATTTACCAGATGCCATTTGTAGCTTAAACTGGAAAAACACAGGAGTGAAAACTGAAAAACTATTGTTTTAAAGCAGTTGTGACGTGGGCCTTAACATGAAGAAGGTTTTTCTACAGGATCCAGATTCACTGGTGTAAACGGTGACGACCAACATCTGCTAATAAAGACCATCAACCTTCTGGGGACGTGTCGTCATGGTTTCAATGTTTCTCTTGTGTTTTAATGGCTGCTTTTCTTTCAGGACATTTGGTTTGTTTACAATAAATGGTCATTTTTCAGTCAAATTATAAAGCAGGAGTCAAACTCAAAAAAGAAAAGCTGGAAGTAAAAGTACTTTATTACTGTACTGAAGTAGACGTTTTAGGTACTATCTGTACTTTACTGGAGAATTTATTTTTCTGTAAACATTTGACTTTTGTTCATAAATATCTGTACTTCATACTCCTCACATTCTATATTACCTCTAGTACAGGAAATCAAGCTAGAGCTATGCTAGTTATATTAGCTCTAGTACAGGAAATAAAGCTAGTGTTATGCTAGTTATATTACACACAAAACGTCGCATCCGCTGGTTTGGCCATGTCCTCCGTTGTCCACTGGACCACCCCACGAGAGCCATTCTACTGTTTGATGCTAAAGCGGCCGGGTGGAAAAGACCCAGAGGAAAACCCCACACCAGATGGCTTGACGTCGTGGCGGATGACCTCCAACAGCGCGGAGTTGCCTTGTCACAGGCGGAAGATCTGGCACAAGATCGCCAACGTTGGAGACATCTCAGTAACTTTCCTGATTAGCTCAATGCATTTTGCATGAGCGACAAAGAAGAAGAAGAAGAAGACAGGAAGTGAAGCTAGAGCTATGCTAGTACAGGAAATCAAGCTAGTGCTATGCTAGTTATATTAGCTCTAGTAAAACTAGTAAAAAAATATTAAAGTATGTAAGATTTAGCACATTTAATGTCTAAAGGAGATACTTTCTAAAAAATATTGTAGAACGGTGCAATTAGATGAACTTTGACCCCAGTTCTGGAACATTGAAAATTACAGTTAAATATATTTTGTTAGTTTATAGAGTTTTGAAAATATAAACAAACACTTTTGTCACACAACACATTTTTTTCAACCACAAATGCTAAAGTTAGAGTTGTGGGTACTGGGCTAAAAAAGACTAATTATATGTAAACTGAAACATTTAATGTATTTGTTGATTTCTTTGATAATTACAAATGATTTCAAATATATTCAAAGTCACCTGGATTAAAAAACCTCATCCTTGATATTTACATTTTTGTAGATGCAGCACTGTTGAGTGCAGATCATAATTCTGCAAAATACATGTTTAATGGATGAATATGTTAAATATAAAGAGTCATCTGTATGAATATTAGTCTAATTTATTGATGATGTTGGACATTACCCATGTTATGTGTGTGTGCACTATTAGCATGAAACATTTAAAACACTTACAGTGACTTAAATTTAGCTTTATGTGATTAAAATAAAAATGGTCTGAGTCTTAAATGTTTCTACCCTGGAGACGAACCCCCCTGAAAACTGATTTAGATGCAGAAACAACATCCTATTCACTCTAACACGGTCCTCATGCAAATTTAAAGATGAACCCAGCTCTGAAATACATTTTTCATCAGTCCATTAGCTTCTCGCTGTGTGGATTTGCATGACTCTGTGAGCATGGAAGCAACGCTTGGCCTGGTGGGGACTTCCTTTAAAAGGTCACGAAATTTAAAAAAAAATTACACTGAAAGTGTGATTGGACAAACTCCAGATTAGAGTCATGTGTAGGTCCATCTATAGGGGTCACATGTAGGTCCATCTATAGGGGTCACGTGTAGGTCCATCTATAGAGGTCATGTGTAGGTCCATCTATAGGGGTCACATGTAGGTCCATCTATAGGGGTCACATGTAGGTCCATCTATAGGGGTCACATGTAGGTCCATCTATAGGGGTCACATGTAGGTCCATCTATAACATGAACATAAATGATGACAATACTCAATAAAATTAACAAATATTCAGTAAAATGACAACAAACAAAAGAATTCAAAATGTTCTCACATTCAGATGACACATATTTTGCATGACATGCTCCCTTTAAATTTTTCTTCTGCAATGATTAACTTTGACAGTTTTGCTGTCAAAGTCCAAACTTGTGAACTTTACATAAAACTTTTTTTTTTTTTTTTAGTAAATTCTCTGTAAACTTTAGGTCAAATGTAAATATTTTCCATCACTTTGATCCTTCAGCACCTCTGTGTTAGCGCTGCATCCACAGGATAATACTGCCATCATGTGGTTCACAAGCATCACCTTTAAAAGCACGAATGTGACACAGAAGGAGAGGAAGAGGAAGAGGAAGGAGGAAGAAGAGAAGATAGTTCCACTGTCCCTGTGCTCATCCAGACCTCAGTCTTATCAACAAAAGGGAGTCGTTCAATAGATCATAAAATCAGAATTTAAATCCTTTGAGAAATGAGGGAGGAGTGATTTTAGTGACAGACGGTAAAAATAAACAAAGTTGTAAACAAATTGTTTACAAAGGAACATTTCGACAAAGTGATACGTTTTGTGCCTAATATTTAGATCCATGTTATGAATCCATCTGAATTTAAATCTGTTGAGAATTGAGGGAGAAGAGATTTTAGTGAATTGTGGACGATGACGCTGATGGAAGAGTGAGTTAAAAAGGAAGGAGAGGAAGAGGAGGAAGAAGAGGAAGGAGAGGAAGAGGAGGAAGAAGAAGAGGAAGAAGAGGAAGGAGAGGAAGAGGAGGAAGAAGAGGGAGGAGAGGAAGAGGAGGAAGAAGAAGAGGAAGAAGAGGAAGGAGAGGAAGAGGAGGAAGAAGAGGGAGGAGAGGAAGATGAGGAAGAGGAGGAAGGAGAGGAAGAGGAGGAAGAAGAAGAGGAAGAAGAGGAAGAAGAGGAAGGAGAGGAAGAGGAGGAAGAAGAAGAAGAAGAGGAAGGAGAGGAAGATGAGGAAGAAGAGGAAGGAGAGGAAGATGAGGAAGAAGAGGAAGAAGAAGAAGAGGAAGAAGAGGAAGGAGAGGAAGAAGAGGAAGGAGAGGAAGAGGAGGAAGAAGAGGAAGAAGAAGAAGGAGAGGAAGAGGAGGAAGAAGAGGGAGGAGAGGAAGATGAGGAAGAGGAGGAAGGAGAGGAAGAGGAGGAAGAAGAAGAGGAAGAAGAGGAAGAAGAGGAAGGAGAGGAAGAGGAGGAAGAAGAAGAAGAAGAAGAAGAGGAAGGAGAGGAAGATGAGGAAGAAGAGGAAGGAGAGGAAGATGAGGAAGAAGAGGAAGAAGAAGAAGAGGAAGAAGAGGAAGGAGAGGAAGAAGAGGAAGGAGAGGAAGAGGAGGAAGAAGAGGAAGAAGAAGAAGGAGAGGAAGAGGAGGAAGAAGAGGGAGGAGAGGAAGATGAGGAAGAGGAGGAAGGAGAGGAAGAGGAGGAAGAAGAAGAGGAAGAAGAGGAAGAAGAGGAAGGAGAGGAAGAGGAGGAAGAAGAAGAAGAAGAGGAAGGAGAGGAAGGAGAGGAAGGAGAGGAAGGAGAGGAAGATGAGGAAGAAGAGGAAGGAGAGGAAGATGAGGAAGAAGGAGAGGAAAAGTAGTAAAGTCAAACACATTAGACATTAATGATCAGAACCAGTGTTTTTCATTAAAGTGTTTATTTAAAGATGATTCAACAGAACAATAATGTAAAAATGTAAACTTCCAAACAGAGACGAGCAGGAAAGGAATCGCCACCAACAAACAAACAAACAAACAAAAACAAAACCCAAAAATGCTGCAGTGTTGTCAGGGACATATGGCATCGAGCTGCACTGAAACAAATAAACATCTGAACAAGTTTGTGTTTTTTTAATCATTTTTAGTCCAAATATCTGAACAGATTAAAATCAGACAGAATCAACTCTAGAGGACGTTTACAAACAAATATAAAAACAATAGATCTGAAAATATGATTTAATTCATCTGAACAACATTTACATTTGTTCCACTGAAAGAACTGTTGCTTAATTTAAGATATATATATATATATATATATATATATATATATATATATATATATATATATATATATATATATATATATATATATTTTTTTTTTTTTTACTTCATCCAGCATTTATTTCTATTGTTTTTTGCACTTAATTCAAGAATTTTTGTGTGTAATGTATTTTATTTTTTTGGGTTAATTCAAGATTTTTTTGTGAAATGTAAGTTTTTTTTTTTTTTTGCTTAATCCAACATTTTTCCCTCTTTTTTTGCTTAATTCAAGATGTATTAGGTTTTTTTGGTTTATTTTTTTTTTTTTACCAATTAAGCAAAAAAAATTAAAAGAATCTTGAATTAAGCAAAACAAAACAAAAATCTGCCAATGGAAATGAATGAAATTAAAGTGAAAATGATCTTGTTCACATTAGTTTAAATCATATTTTCCAGATCTATTGTCTATAAATCAGTTTTTATATCTGACAGTAAAGTTCCTCTTTAATTGATTCTGTCGGATTTTAACTTTGATCAAATACTTGTGATAAAAACACACTTGGTCAAATTTATATTAGTTTTTTTTTTTCAGTGCACAAAGAAAAACATTTTTCATAGAGGAAGGAACGGTTCCACTGTTCCCAAATTCAAACGCACACAAAATGAAAGAAACATAGAAAAACAAACTGTACATCACATTAAGGCTTAGTCTCAACTCTGTCTCTTCACCAAAAATCAAATGATGCAACGACGTTTTAAGTCGACGTTGATGTCGACGACGAAGGTCCGAAGCTCGAAACGCTGACGAAAAAGAAAGAAAAATAGACGATGCTAACAAAAAGAACAACAGACGATGCTAACAAAAAGAACAGACGATGCTAACAAAAAGAACAGATGATGCTAACAAAAAGAACAACAGACGATGCTAACAAAAAGAACAACAGATGATGAGAAAATATTCATGGCTGGTTACTGGTTTGATGCGTCAGTCTTGGTTAAAAGAAAACAAAAACACAAAGTTAGCCTAGCGTGCGCGTACAGAATATTCATTTGTGTTTAGCATCAGAAAAACCCAAACACGCTGAATAAACAGAGCTGTGTCCTAATTACATTCATTCATCACAGCAGCTTCACTGTTACTATATGGAGGACGAGAAGTGTTAAAAATAAATAAATACATAATTAAACATGTATGTGAATGTGAAGCTGTGACGTCACCTTTGCTTCCATCATAAACAGGTGTTCTGTCGATGACACATCAAATATTTATTAGAGTAGATACCAGTGGACACCAGTAGACACCAGTGGACACCAGTGGACACCAGTAGACACCAGTAGACACCAGTAGACACCAGTAGACACCAGTAGACACCAGTAGACACCAGTAGACACCAGTGGACACCAGTAGACACCAGTAGACACCAGTGGACACCAGTAGACACCAGTAGACACCAGTGGACACCAGTGGACACCAGTAGACACCAGTAGACACCAGTGGACACCAGTGGACACCAGTGGACACCAGTAGACACCAGTGGACACCAGTGGACACCAGTAGACACCAGTAGACATCAGTAGACACCAGTGGACATCAGTAGACACCAGTGGACATCAGTGGACACACAGCATGTGTTGGTAACTCATCACATTCCAAAAGGACAAAAGTGTGTTTCAATGACACCTTTAATGATGTATTTATTTATTTATTTAAGTTTGACACATTTAGTCGCCCAAATTAAAAACTCATTAACGGTGCAGTTGACCCTTTAACCCCTGACACATTCTGAGTGAATTGTTTAGTTTGAATATTCAGAAAATGTTTAATTAAAAAAAATTGTGTGTTTTTACAGAGTTGTGTTTCATGGAACTGAGAAAAAGTTTTAGAAAAAAATAGAAAAAGCTGAAGCTAAAACTATTGGAACCAAATGACAATATAAAACAATATAAAACAATACTTTATTGTTCTGTAAATTGTTTCATACAATTTGTTATTTTGTAAATATTAGTTTTTTTATTCATATTCTTCATGTTACTTATTATTTTTGTTGGTTTATTAATTTTTTGTTAATTTTTATCCAAAACTTTGGCTGTTTTTGTTCATTTTGTGTCTTATTTTATTGAATTTTTTTCTTTTACTGCTAAAGTCTGAGGAGTTAAAGGGTTAAATCTAATCCACAGTCGTAGGTTTATGACAGACTAAGGTTTCATACTGAAGCAGAACTGGATTTGACTGGTTCAGGGGTCAAAGGTCATTACAATTTGCTGGTGTTATTATTTTTTTTTTTATAATTCAATGAGTCGTGTTTAGTCTAAACCATCGACACTGTAAAAATCTGATTAATTGTGTTTTTACCATTTTTAGTCCTAATGTCTCATTATGTTTAAAATAAAATAAAACAGAATCACCTACAGAGGAACATTTCTGTCAAATATAAAAACTGATTCATAGACAATAGATCTGGAAAATATGATTTAAGACATTTTATACCAAAATCATTTTCACTTGTTTCATTGGCAGAATGTTTTTAATTCAAGATTATTATTTATTATTTATTAATTTATTTCTAGCAAAAATATCTTGCAACTTAAAACTAAGCAAAAAAATAAATAAGTAAAACTTAAACACACAAAATCTTAAAAAATAAATAAATTTTGAACGATACAAAAAATCTTGAATGAAACAAAAATTCTTGAATTATGAAAAGAGTAAAACTGTACAAAAAACTTTAACCAAAAAAGTAAATGAAGACAAAAAAAAACCCTTAAACACGAAAAATAAAAATCTTGAACAAAAAAAATTAATTAAGGCAAGAAAAAAAAAATGACATTACACCAAAAACTCATGAATCTTGAATGAAAATTTGTTTTTCTTAACTTGTATTATAATAGTAATAATAATAATAATAATAATTATTATTATTTAACTTCTTCAGAGGCACATTTCTTCCAGTCTAATATTTCGACCTTTTCTTCATGAACAAAATCACTAATAATCAGTAGTTTAATCAAACATATTCTGTTTCTTCCACCCAGTGACTAAACTTTTAACTAAAGTCAATATTTTATTTCATATTTTATTTCTTTTCTGTCATTAGGACACAGCTCTTTTGTCAGATCATACCTCAGATGCTTCTTTCCTCATTTCTTTCTCAGTGCCTGTGAACTAACTCTTCTTTTTCAGGTGAATATTTCCATATTTCCAGTGAATATTTCCATATTTCCAGTGAATATTTCCATATTTCCACCTCCTCCTGCCTCAGTCTGGTCCAAAACATCAAAACCTCTGTGTTCAAAGTGATGCGCCTTTAAAACAAACAAACAAACAAACAAAAAAACAACTTACAAGGCAAACAGTCGCACATCATGAAGGTGATGAAGACCAGAAATGAGGCACTAGTCTGTCCTGGCTGAACCCAACAGCTCCCCCTACTGGACTGGAGGTGGAACTGAACTCAATTCAATAGAAACTTGTTTTTAAAACCACGTCTCGCTTCCGTCTTTAAAACCCTAGCAGCAAAAATGTACAATCTATGCAATTTATGAAAAAAAAAAAGGGGGGGGGGGTGTTGTAAAAATTCACATTCATTCTTTCAACAAAATGTCAAGCCCCGCCCCCCCTCCCCCTCTGTACAAGAATTATTGCATTCACTGTTCTATTTGCTGTCATACAAAAAAAAATTAAAATAAAAAAAATTATAAACAAAAAAAAATCTGATTTAAAAATCACCACAAAAATCCAATATATTATTATCCTTTTTAGACATTTTCTTTACATAACATATTTACATATCAGGCCAATTTTTTTTGTTTAAGTAGTCTTTTTTTTCTCTAAAGAATTTGTCATAAAAAGAAATAAAGAAGGGGAGGCGGGCGGATAAAGTGGGTGATTTTCTGAATCAGGTGTACACTTAAGAACAGTCCAACCTTTAACAGTGGTTTTTTGTTATGGGTTTGAATGTTACGGGGTTGAAGATTTGAGTAAAAATAGCCAGAGATCCACATTAGCTCGGGCAGGGGTTTCAAACTCGTTTTCTTTCAGGGACTACGTTCAGCCTGATTTGATGCCCAATGGGTCGGACCAGAAAAATAATTAATAACCTATATATAATATATATAATCCAAAATTATTGGTTTTAGTTTAAAAAATAAAATAATTAACAATTTGACAATTTAAAATTATTATCTGGTTGTTGAAAATCATGAAAACATGGAAATATTTATATTTACAAATTATAATGTAACAATAAAACGTGAAAAACCTGAACATGTAGTGATGGATCATCAGCATTTTTTGGCCCAATCACCAATCACCAATACAAAAACTTGATCTGCTGATCACTGCCAATCATGGAAGGAATTAAAAATGTCCATACTTTTTATCTAGCAGAGGCTGCATCGTTTATAGAATTAAAACTATCTATTAATTAACAGTCCAGACCAGATGCACCTGCTATGTAGCATGTTTGCTAGTTTGAAAATGGTCGCTAGTAATTTACGTCGCGTGATCGGCTTTTTGATTGGCATGTTTTTCCGATTGCCAATCAGGCTATTTTTAGGCAATATCGGCCGATGATGATCAGTGTAAAGAAAAGTCAATACAATTTTAACAACTTTTGGTTCTTTATGTAAAAATGATATGTTGAAGCAAAACAAGGTTAAAATTGCATACATTTTTCCTAGGAAATTTGAGGGCTTTTTTCTGGTTATCTTTTTTGTTTGTATAGTTTGTAAAAGAAAATAAGATTTTCATCATTTAATGTGGGGGTTTTGCACTAAATTAAAGACAAAAGTTTGCAGTTACTATTTACATTTAAATAAAATAGGTGGGTTTACATCGGAGTTTTATTCCTGTTTAATTCAGAGTAATAATAATAATTCTGAACAGAGTCTGCTAATGCTAATGCTAATGCTAATGCGTGTGTCTGCAGCGACCACTTCATCAGAGGTATGTTCCAAAGCTAACTTTTTCCTGAATGTGTTATATATCATTAGGTTGTGGTTAAACTGTTGTAATATGGTTCAGCTAAACACATCAAGATGTGTAGCATGTTTGTTGACATTAGTTGCTAATGCTAGCGACTAATGTAAACAAACATGTAATAAATGTTGACGTGGCATCTTTACAAATAAAACACTCACCCTGGTGAAGACCAAACCATAATTATCGGTGAGCCTTTTGGTACAGAGGTTGTGGACAAAGAAGTTCTGTTTCCAAACTTTTCTAGTCTTTCATCTGCTGCTGGTTTAGTAGGACGTCTGCAGGACCAGGTAGTTAGTAATACCCACAGCAGATTATTGGCAAATCTTTGGGTTCTGTCCAAAACTCATTCATTTTCATAAGATATGGTTCATGTCTAATACATTTTTAACCAACTGTATGTGCCTCTGTTTCAACACTGGATCTAAATCGGTACAATAAACACTCTCTTCAATGGTTTCCTCCATAGCGACAGTCTCCATGGTTACTTCCTGCCCTCCAACATCATCATAGGCTCGTGACTGCAACCTACCTATTTGGAATAAATAATAATAATAATAATAATAATGGATTAGATTTCTATAGCTCTTTTTTGTCCTCTCAAAGCACTTCACATCATTACTAAGCCATTGTTTATTCACTCTCACATGTTCCCTCTGGTGGTGGTAAACTACAGTTGTCTTGGGACAGACTGACAGATTCAATCTGCTCTACCAACTTAAGAGTCTCATCATCTGGACCCACTTTATCCTCACCAGGGTCATGGGGGTCACAGGGGGCCTATTCCAGCTCTAATGGGTGAAGGCGGGGTACATCCTGTATGAGTCTCCAGTTCATCTCAGGGCTGAATATATATAGACAAACAATCACTGTCACATTCACACCTATGGACAATTTAGATTAACCAGTTAACAAGTTAACCAGTTAACCAGTTAACAAGTTAACCTATCAGTGCATGTGTTTGGATGGTGGGAGGAGCCAGAGTACCTGGAGAAAACCCACGCAGACAGGGGGAGAACATGTAAACTCCACACAGAAAGGTCTGGTGTGGGAATAGAACCAGGGACCTTCTGTCAGTGAGGCACCAGTGTTAACCACTGCACCACCGTGCTGCCCCGTTAGAAAAATAATTCTGAATTAAAAAACACCACATAAACGTCCAGACCTTTGGCCTTTGAAAGAAAGTTTGTTTGAAGTTTATATGAAACTGTTTGAGGTAAAACTGTGGGAAAGGAACCGAATTCAGAAAATCACCCAGAGAAAAGGAGATGATGACAACAATGATAATGATAATAATAATAATAATAATAATAATAAAAAGGTTGATTTTACAGACGGTGGCGTTCCTCCATATCGTATACTGTTCTCTGTACACGCGTCAGGAACTCAATCCTCTTCTTCTTCTTCTTCTACTGCAGCTTTTTCCTCTTAAATCTCGTAAATGAGTTCGCATGTGCCGCCGAGCAAAGGTTTTTTTCCCCATGGTTCTTTGGTGCAAATGTTCCTCGTCTTTTAATCCCCCCTCCCCCACCTAGTCGAGAACCGATCCCCGTACCGTTAAGTAGTTAATGAACCAGACGCAGCGCTACGCCACACATTCAAGTAGAAAATTAAACCGAAAAATAATAATAATAATAAAAAAAATACCCCCAACTCCCGAAAAAAAAAAAGAAAAAAAAAGTAGACAATTAAGCAAGACAAAGGTCCTGGGGAGAAAACAGAGAAAGAAAGAGAGAAAGAAAGACAGAGACAGAGAGAGAGAGAGAGAGAGAGAGAGAGAGAGAGAAGAGAGAGAGAGAAGAGAGAGAGAAAGAGAGAGAGAGAAGAGAGAGAGAGAAAGAGAGAGAGCACTTCTGGAACTGGCCAGATATGACACTTCTTTCACTTCCTTAACACACGGGGGAGCTTGAAAACACAAGCCCCGCCCCCTCCGCTCCTCCCCCTCCATCCGTGTTCTTCTTCTTCTTCATTGGTTGTTAAGAGGTTTTTCTTCACACATGTTCATTTGTTTTCCTAGAAGAGTTCTTCATCATCATCATCATCATCATCTTCATCATTATTTCTTTTGTAGTTTCTTGCCTTTCCTCAGGACCAGCTTGTTCTTAATGTGTCCTCGCTTCCTCTTGGCGGTCTGTGAAAAAACAAAACAATATGACAAAATAAATATTTTACTATTATTTATTTTTTTAAGGTTATAAAGTCTGTAAAAAAATAAAGTATGAACATTAATTAATTCATCATCACTATTACTGTATTTTTCAGACTATAAATCGCAGTTTTTTTTAATAGTTTGGCCGAGGGTACGATTTATACTCTGGCAGAAACTTGAGAAATATGAAATTATTAACACATTATTATATAATTTCACGTGTTAATTTTCACACTGACAACCACAGAGGGCGCTGTTGAGCATCAGTGTGTTCTTTATGCTGAATAATATATGTTAATATGTTACGCTAACATTAGCTGAATGTGATAGCGTTAGCATACCGTACACCTATTCTGTTCACTATTCTACTTTTATTTTTTAAATTACCTTATAAGATGAAATGTCTGTTCTTGGTGTTGGATTTTATCAAGTTATTTTCCCTCAAAAAATGTGACTTATACTCTGGAGCGACATTTTTTACACAATTACATCGAAAAGGTCTTTACAGTTGTTTAGTTGAAACTGTATTGTGTTGAATAATAATGTTAATTCCATATATATTCATACATTTGCTCATGTTTTGCATATTTTATTACTTTTTTTGGGATATTTTTTCCTGTATTTTAGAAGAGTTTTTGAATTGTTTGGAAATTTTCATGGCTTTTTTGTGTTTTTTTAATTATACCATGTTTTGTATATATTATTTCCTCTGCATTTTTGGTGTTTTTATGTGTATTTTGTGTTAAAGTGTTTTGTCCAATCAGAACCATCCGTACCTCCAGCTCTTAGAGCCCAATCAACTAAAGCAGAATACATCAGTTTCTATGGAAACCTTTATTCAGAATTAACATGCCCATGTAAGCATGAAGGAAATAGCTTTAATTCTGAATTATTTTATTCAGAATAAACAACTGTGAATTAAAAAGCGTCATGTAAACGCATCCAGTGTAAAAGTGCAGCAGGTGAACGTCGACTCAGGGACAGAAAATCCCCTCGAGGACGTTTGTGCAGAAACACATGAGACTGTGAAGAGGACGCTTTGAGTTTTTCTGCCGTTTTATTACCTGAAAAAGACTCGACTAAAAATCAATATCTATTCAGACACCGGCTATATTTAGAATATTTCTGCCGTCATGCGTTCGTTCCCACAGGAGAGCGAAGCCTGCAGAGAAACACTAGTGTTTTTATGTCAGTGATTTAAATACTGGTTTAACAACAGGTTCGACTGGACGACCATGATGGACCAAGAACCAGGTCTGATGGGATGTGAACAGGATGTGAACAAGATGTGAACAGGATGTGATCAGGATGTGAACAAGATGTGACCAGGATGTGATCAGGATGTGAACAAGATGTGAACAGGATGTGATCAGGATGTGATCAGGATGTGATCAGGATGTGATCAGGATGTGAACAGGATGTGATCAGGATGTGATCAGGATGTGAACAAGATGTGAACAGGATGTGATCAGGATGTGATCAGGATGTGATCAGGATGTGATCAGGATGCGATCAGGATGTGAACAAGATGTGAACAGGATGTGAACAGGATGTGAACAGGATGTGATCAGGATGTGATCAGGATGTGAACAAGATGTGAACAGGATGTGATCAGGATGTGATCAGGATGTGATCAGGATGTGAACAGAATGTGAACAGGATGTGAACTGGACAGTTTTTGATAACCAACTGTAGTATTTCATCTCCTCAAACAGACTTATCACTGAACACTTCCCCGTCCAGGTTTATGTTCACATATGTCTGTTCAACCAGTTCTTCTTCGTCTGTTCTAGTCAATAACATAAATGATAAAAGGACACACTGCCCCCTGCAGTGATTCCTGCTCTATTAGACACAACAGCTCTATGATAGAGCATCTTCATAACAAATGACAGTGTTTCTGCTCCAGTCATCCAGTAGCGGCGTTCCGTCGCTTCTTCTAATTTCTATAAATGTTATGTCACCACTGCGTCGAATATGTGAGAACTAAAGTAACCAAATCTACAGGTAAGTATGTTGAGTCATGTCCTCTTTAGGGGGCAGGGGAGGTGAATCAGACAGTAGGGGGAGGAGTTTATCTTTGTGATTCAGGTAAGAGTTATTATGGTAGTTAGAGATAACTCATCATTTTTAAAAGTTAAATAGAGATTCACCAAATATTGACACCAGCTAACATTATGTAACTTAACAACTTAATTTAATTCTGCGCGGTGCCAACTAAGCTAATTTATAATATAGCATTAAGCTAACATCTACAGGAGCGAATGATGACTCCATTTTCAGATGAGTTTCAGATGGTAATAATAATAATAATAATAATAATAATAATAATAATAATAATAATAATAATAATAATAATGATAATAATAATAATAATAATGATAATAATAATAATAATAATAATAATAATGATAATAATAATAATAATAATAATAATAATAATAATAATAATAATAATAATAATAATGATAATAATAATGATAATAATAATAATAATAATAATGGTAATAATAATAATAATAATAATAATAATGATAATAATAATAATAATAATAATAATAATAATAATAATAATAATAATAATAATGATAATAATAATAATAATAATAATAATAATAATAATGATAATAATGGTAATAATAATAATAATAATAATAATAATAATGATAATAATAATGATAATAATAATGATAATAATAATAATAATAATGGTAATAATAATAATAATAATAATAATAATAATAATGATAAAAATAATAATGTTAATAATAATAATAATAATAATAATAATAATAATAATAATGATAAAAATAATAATAATGGTAATAATAATAATAATAATAATAATAATATACAGTTGTCAGTTTTATTAAAAGGCAGAGAAGAATCATCCATATTTTCATCTTTTTTTTTTGTAATAAAAGATGCCAAAATGCCTATTCTTGACAAACGTATGTACTTTACCTTGAAATCTGAGGGAAATAATGAATATGCTTGAAACCTGAAATGAAAATAAATCAGCTGCAGTGTAAAGGTTCAGACTAGCCCCGTTCTGACAGTCCCTGAAGGTTCCAGTGAAAAGCAGAGCTGCTCTTTAAAAGGAAGCGACTCACAGCTGTCACTCATCAGCTTTAAACTTCCCTCATTCTCTCTGAAAACACCAGAGCTTCCACACATTCGTCTACTCTTTCCGCAGCGTATCCAACTTTGTTTTGCTAATGCACAAGCTGCTGTTCGTAGAGCAAAGCCAACGTGGTCACAAAGTCAGAACAGACTCAGAAGGACCGTGTTTACCAGAGAGAAAAAAAACACAAGGCACTTTGGGAAATGTACTTTTCAGTTTTACGAGCGACAGGAAGAGACTAGAACTGTGGCTGAAGTGAGAATAGAAACAACAATAGAAAAGTAAAGATTTAAAAATAGCTGTGAACTAAACCAAAGTTGTTTCTTTCATTTTCATTATGAAACTGGAATAATTCAAACTAACTTAAGCGTCTTGTTCTGTTCATTTGTGTTGTTCCTGGGTCAACAAATTCTACAAAAAATGTCTGAAATTAAAAATATTCTATCAAGCACCGTTAATAGTTCATTACTAAATATTCTTTTGATATTTAGTGCAGTGGTGTTCTTCACCTCAAACAGGTAATGGTTCAATTAGGATAATTCACTTGTTTGTTTTTTTTTTTTGTATTTTTGTTTAATAAAAAAAATATTATATTTTTACAATTAAAAAAAAAATGTATTTTTTGGTTTTGTATATTAATTAGTTTAATGAATTAAATATAAGTTAATTAATTAACATTTAGGATAATTTATTATTTTTTAATTTTAATTAAATGTTTTCATTATTTGTATTTTTTACTTTGCACATATTTATTATTTAATTAAATACATGTAAATTAATTAATTAACAATTAGGATAATTCATTATTTTTTTTAATTTTGTACTTAATTTTACAATTATTTTTATTTAATTATTATTTCATTATTTGTATATTTTAGGTAAAGTTTTTTATTTATTAATAAATCAACAAATTAATTAATTATCAATTAGGATAATTATTTTTTATTGAAATTTTAGATTCAATATTTTTTAATAAGTTAAGAAATCTGATTTTTTTTATTTTAATTTTTTGTATTAATTTTTGAAATGTACATTTTTAAAAATTATTTTAAGGTAATTATTTTCTATTAATTGTTTTTTTCTTTAAAAAAACAATCAAACAAAAAAACCCAAAAACTAAACTTAACAGAAATCCGAAACTAGACCAGACTGAGCAGATTAAAGCTAAATAATGAGAGTGAATAAAAAGTACTGGACCTTTTTGGACGTGTACTTCTGCTTGGACACCACGCTGCGCAGCTTGTGGTCCAGAGGCTCCCGGTTCTCCAGGTTCTTCACCTTATAGATCCTGACCAGCCAGTGCTCAGAGGTGAAGGCTTCCTCCAGGTGCTTGAACTTTATATCCTTGTTCCCGATCTCGGCGTTCCGTGTCCTGTCGAAGCCGGGCGGCGTCCGGAAGTCCAGCTAAGACGCCGAAAGGACAAAAAAACAAATCCTTACACTGAAAGAAGCCCCTTGACATTCGACTAATTAGCTCACAGTTAGCTCTGCCCTTTAGCTAGAACACCGCCTACATGGCCTTTTTATTAATGAAAACTGAAAAACAAAGGGAGGGAACTTTGCACGTTGAGGACAAAAAAAAAAGACGAGATGCATCTTTAGATCTAATTAAACTCAGCCCGCAGCAAATCAAATACACAATTATAATAAAAAAATATAAGTATATTAGCATGCAAAGTGTGAGTATTCTCAGATGGTGCTTGGCTTATAGCACCTGCCCTTTGGCGAAAAGCATTGCCCCCCCCTCTCTTCCTCTTATTCTGCTCTTCTGATGCTTCTACCGTTACCGTGTCCTTCTCGCCTGTGATTCGCCCTTGCCTCCTCCACGGCGCCACACATCCACACTACTATACCTTCCCGCTAATGGAAGGTATCTATTGTCTATCCGTTGGGTTTATTTGCCGTCTCCTCTACGGCCCTGGCCTCTTCTCTTTATTATGCATGTTCAATATTATCCTTTTATCTCCTTCTCTGTTCACAACCCACTACCACCTCATCCGTGTCTTTTTCCTAACGTCCTCTAAACCTCAGTTTCCCCTTGTCACATCCTGTTTCCGTAAACTTAGGCCCCCGTAGGTTTCATTTTATACCGGATAGAAAAGATATCGATATCACACTGGCAACGAAACGCATCCTGAAAATGATGCAATACACATGCCACAGCTCTATGAGCGCTGTACAACAGTCCCAACGGATACACCAGAACAATAGAAGAAGTAAAGCCTACGCACATATACTGGTGTGAAAGTGTAAAAATAAATAAATATATATATATATATACATATCTGTGACCCTCCAGCACAAAACCAGTCACTTGGGTCAAATTTCAGAAACTAATATTTTACATTTATCTAAAGTTTATTAAAAATGCTTGCGTGATATCAATTCAACCAATCAGAGGCCGTTTTTCAACATGGCCCTAGCAACAAGGGATTTTGTTTACTGGGTTGTCTAGGGCCACGGTTCTCAAACTGGGGTCCGCGGACCCCTAGGGGGACGTGTCGCATGTCCAGGGGGTACGAGAAATTATTCATGGTTTTGTTTTTTTTGTTTTTGCTGTTTTATTTTGTAATGCAGAAGGTTTGTTTTGTAGCGAGCGGGCGGAAGTAACAGCACTGTTTGACGCCAGCTTGACTAAATTGAGACGGAGCGAGTCACAGGCTATTTTTAGCCACCCTGCAGCGAACATGGACCGATTTTTGTGTCCGCCAAGTTCCTCAAGAAGTGGTAAAAGAAATGAAAATGACGCCCTAACAAACGCCCTAACCCTAAAAAGAGAAAGTACATTGATAGTTATATTGAGTTTGACAAGCTCATCCCTCTCATTAAGTCTCTGTCTGTCTGTCTGTCTGTCTGTCTCTCTGTCTGTCACACACACACACGGTTTTTGTGTGTCTTTTGTTCCGTTTATTATTTTAAAATTATTTAAAATTTTTGTTTCTGAAGTGCTCATTTATATTATAATACCTGAAAATTTTGCTGGTTTACACAAAAGCACTATTAAAAAAGGTTATCATTGTTTCATAATAATCATTGTTGAAGTGGTTTTTTTATCATTTTCAGTATCGCGAGGATGAGGGGGGACATCTAAAAATTTCACCCCTCCAAGGGGGACCTGGGCCAAAAAAGTTTGAGAACCCCTGGTCTAGAGGGAATCCCGATCTTTCCAACGGTACCAAATATGACGAGGAAATACCTAACGCAAGCACCAAGGAAAGTCGTGTTTTGAGTCGATTTTTTGTTTGTTTTAGACTTAATTACTGTCAGAGTCAGTTGTCGTTCTTCCTAAAAGACATGATTTGAAGAACTTACGGCAGGAATTTAACAAGGCAATTAATTTGCCTTGAAGATTTTTTTGTACTTGAATTATTTGAATTACCCAAAGAATCGTTTCCCCTCTACTCCACCGCCCTCATCCAAACAGCTCAGTGACTTTTGTTTTTTTCATCCGTATGCCTGTGAACGGCAACTTCACTGATGTGATTGATGGTTTCATTTTAACCGCGGTTGTCAGACAATAACGAAAACATTTTCAAATTAATTAATTTCCGGTGATTTATTGCCCTCATTCCTTCTACGGACGGAAGCTGCTGATATTTCACAACAATTAGCATCTTTTCACCTTTAAACACAGATTCTGTCCAGAACAGAAGCACCAGGATTGGTTGAGATTCAAGGACATGGAAACAAGAAACCTGGATGTTCCAGTGATACAGAGGTGGTAAAAGTATTCACATCCTGTACTGAAGTAGAAATACAGCTACTTGTGTGGAAAAATCTACTCCTTTACTGAAGTAAAAGTAAAAAGTACAACTTCTGAATTATAATAAAGTAAAAAGAAAAACTTCATTTTTTTTTGCCATGAATGAAATAGTAGTTTCAAATCCTTTAATCCTTAAATCCTTTAAAAGTAAGTTAGTGTGTAGAAAACACAGTTACTCACTTTAGTGCATACGGACAGAACATGTTTGAAAAATAGGGGAAAAAAGTCACACTTGAGATAAAAAAAAAGCATGATTATGAGATTAAAAAAAATCTAAACTACAAAAACACTCTGAGAGCACAGCCCCCACCCACCCCCCCACCCCCCACCCCCCCACCCCCCACCCCCCGGATCACCACCAAAATCTAATCATTTCCAGATCTCCCCATTACCAACCTACCCTGAAAATTTCATCAAAATCCGTCCATAAGTTTTCGAGTTATCTTCAACACAGACAAACAGACAAACAGACAAACAGACAAACAGATAAACGCCGGCAGAAACATAACCTCCTTGTTGGAGGTAATTATGAGACAGAGCTGGGGTACTACTGGAGGTCACAGAGGTCAGAGGTCAAGACAGGACACAGGTGAGTCACTGCAGATCCTGTTGTCTATGGTTCCTTATGCAGATTTGGAACCATAGACATAGAACTCAGTATTTATTCTGAAATACCAGTGGTCCATAGTGATACTGTTCCTGTGTGAATAGGACACAACATTCATTGTTTATATTATTGTAGATTAAGCTTCTCATTATCACTGTCCACTTTGCTGCTGTAACTAATGGGAATTTCCCCACAGTGGGATTAATAAAGGAATATATTATCTTATCTTATCTTAGAAAACAAAAAAAGGTCGACCACTGGGGGGGTAGGGGGGTCTTCACTCTCTGAATCCTTCCCTAGTTGTGTTTACTGCTTTATCTTTATCTTCCTGCATGAACACAATGTGTGGCTCCAACTTATGCAGCTGCTGTTTCCTCTGCTTGGAATAAAAATGTTCTATAAAAACAGATTTGGTCGCTCGCTGCTTTGCTTCTTCCATCGTTGGCTGAACTGCATCCACAGCGGGGATGGAAGAACCTCCTCCACCTGCAGGAGGAGCCACAGTGCAGTTCAAAGCCTCTGCCAATCCATCACACCCCCCCCCCCAAAAAAAAGGTCCCCAAAGCCATCTCCTTAAATCCTCTTCTGTCAGTCAGTCAGTCTGTCTGTCTGCTGGGCTGTTCAGATACAGTAGCAGGAAGTGCTTGTTATTTGCAGGTAAAGCAGCGTGTTGCATAAAAATACAGTGGGAGTCTTGGTGCCTTTGATGACAGCAGATGCTCGTTACATTCTGATCTCGACTTGACACGTCGCAGCGCCTCATTATTTGTACCTTTAAATTGGATCATAACCCGGTGGAGGGGAAAAAAAATAAAAAAAACCTCTCGGAATTACATGTGGAAAGATTTGTTTTTGCCCTGCGCTGACCACGAGGTGGAGAGTGATCAAAGAAATGCAGAAAGAGAGAGGGAGAGAGAGTGTGTGTGTGTGAGTGAGGGAGAGAGAGAGAGTGTTCCAGAGAGAGAGAGAGAGAGAGAGAGAGAGAGAGAGAGAAAGACTGTGTGTGTGAGGGAGGGTGAGAGAGAGAGAGTGTGTGCCAGAGAGAGAGAGAGAAAGAGAAAGTGTGTGAGTGTGTGTGTGTGAGGGAGAGAGAGAGAGAGTGTTCCAGAGAGAGAGAGAGAGAGAGAGAGAGAGAAAGAGTGTGTGTGTGAGGGAGGGAGAGAGAGAGTGTGTGTGAGGGGAGAGAGAGATTGTGTGCCGGAGAGAGAGTGTGTGTGAGGGAGAGAGAGAGTGTTCCAGAGAGAGAGAGAGAGAGGAGAGAGAGAGAAAGTGTGTGAGTGTGTGTGTGTGTGAGGGAGAGAGAGAGAAAAAGAGTGTGACAGAGAGAGAGAGTGAAAGAAAGAGAGAGAATGTGTGACAGAGAAAGAGAGAGAGTGAAACAGAGAGAGAGAGAGAGAGAGAGAGAGAGAGAGAGAGAGAGAGAGAGAGAGAGAGAGAGAGGAGAGAGAGAGAGAGAGAGAGAGAGAGAGAGAGAGAGAGGATGTTATTAGTGTTTCACAGCTGCAGAGTGAAAACTTTCCCTCTTACCTGCATTTCTCCAAATCGATAATAGGACATCTTGTACATGAGGCAGTTGAGCAGCGTAGGTGAACCAGCCTTGTCCACCCCTGAACTCTCCCTGAGGGGTGAAGTAGTCACTCTCCTAAACGGTGACAAGAAGAGTGCAAATATGAGAGTGAATGAATAACCAATCAATAATGTAAAGTGCTTTGGGTGCCGTGAAAAGAACTAAAGAAATTTAATTATTATTATTATTATTGTACTTTTTACTGTCATTATGAGACACAATGAAACTACATTTTAGCAGCATTAGATCAACAACAATCATAAATAAATAAATATATATATATATATATATATATATATATATATATATATATATATATATATATATATATATATATATATATTAAAATGACCAGATAATTATTGACCTGCAAGGTTTTTTTTGGTGCTAGGACCACTAGTGAAGTTAAATGGTGCTCAAAGCGCTTTACCTTAGCATCACATTCAAAAAGTTAAAAGTTGAAAAGAAACAACATTTATTAACAATACAATACTTACACCAACTGTGAACAAAAATACCTTTAGAAATAGCTAAACATTCTGGATAATGAACCAAAAACAACAAACTCTATAAACATATTCAAAACATTATACAAAACAAGGGTTATTGATAAATACACTACTTTATAGTAGAAAACAAACCTTACAACACATATTATATATAATTATTATTAATAACTAATTACTTGTTTGATTGATTACTTTACTATTTTTGTTTGTGTTTTTAATCTATTTCTGTTTATCTTTTTTTAATAGCGGCCTCATAAAGGGGGAGAAGAATAAAGAAAAAGGAGGAATTTTTTTGTTTGTTGATTATTTAGTTCAATATGTTGATTACACTGCTCTACATTTCATTACTTTTATTCCAGAAGCATTTCACTTGTAAACTAGTATTTTAAGTGTAATGTGATATTTGGATCAGAAATGAGAAAAATACACTTGGGTCAGAGTTTGTTTTTTTTTTTCCAGTGAAATGGAACGGCTACATTATCATTTATTAAATTCAATTAAATGTTATTTATAGAGCCCCAAATCACAGCAATGTCACCTCACAGGGCTTTACAAAAAAAAAACAAAACACAATCAACCACAGAAACAGATAAAGTCAGAAGCATCCCCTGTCCTTATAGATAAAATAATATAGATGTTAGGTGTGCCACTCACCCTGATGTCCTTTGGATGCTCTCCTTCTGCTATCCTCACCATCCACAGGAACTTATTGATGTCGTCTCCTGAATATCCTATTACGCCACCGAAGATGATCAGGACGTAGTCAACATCCAGAGACCTCATGATTTTATAAGCTGCGCTTTCATTGGAAGACATGGCTTTCCCCACCTGACAAAAAACAAAACAAAAACAAAAAATAAAAAACAATCAGAAAAAAATCAAACAGAACTTCCCAGTAAAGTCAGATTTTCTGGTTTCACAACATGTTTCAGTTCAGAACAGGAACAGATCCATCATTGGATTCCCTGTAATTACATCTCCTGTGGACAGATGCTTATGAGAAAACAGGTAAAATAAAGCAGCTAGAGGGCTTTAAGTGAAAGACAAAAACATTGCTCTCCATTTGGCATCAGGAATAGACAAAAACAAAAAAAAATCTAATCCAAAGAGACTGACAGCAATTAAGTGAGATCTGGCTACAGTGGAAATTCAATGTGAAAAGTGGAAGTAAACAGAATTATGGAGCTTATTTGAGGTAGAAGCATCGTACCAAGTAACGAGAACATGCGCTCGTTCACTGAAGAGCGCACTAATCATCTGCTGCCTGTGAAGGAAGTCATGTGTTTGTCTGTATGTGCAGCTTTTTAAAGAATTAAACAGGAACAGAACAAAAGGACTGGTGCCACTTATTCAGCTGTTCTGGTCAGAGATAAACCACTTACAGTGATCACAGATAAAGTAATCAACCATCTATATTATCAAAAGGCTCGGGACAGAACCATTTCTATACAAATGCTGTTTAAATCATTTGTTTATCAAGAAATCCACTTATAATGTTAATTTCAGGCCATTTTATGAATGTAAACCTGCAAAAATAAGTTTAAAATTACATGTAGCTATTTTATTTTTTTACTCCCATGATTCCTTTCTGGACGTCTGCTTCTGCCTAGCTAGCTAGCTAACGTGATGTGTTGACACTGGGCAGCAACTAAGCTAGCGAATCATGGCTGGAAAAAGGAAGTCATTTTCTTCATGCGGAGAGCTGCACCACAAAACAGAGGTAGCTTTAATGTTCTTGATGCTCTTATCTTCTATGTTGTTGTTCAATTAAACACTTTGTTTCAAACGTTATTTTCAGACATGTTACAAACATGCACCAGCGGCACAGCAGAACCGATGCACAGAATAAGTTACCATTTGAGTTTGTGTCTGCACACACTACGCAGTACACTGTCATTAAACTGGGATGATACAGTACTGGAAGAACATTCACTAAATGCTGAAACATCTGTTTCATTTCATTTTTGTCAATGAAATTAGATAGAAATGGCATTTAGATAATATTCTCTGTAAAAAAAAAAGAAAAAATGAAATACCTGTAAATTCAGTTTTAGTAATCAACCCCATATAGTGTCCCATATTGTCCCACAATTGTAGGTACAGATAAAAAATTAATTAATTAAAATAATAAAATAAAAAAAAAGAAATAAATGAAAAAATAAGATAAAATGCATAAATATATTAAATCAACAGAATTAAATAATGTTAAAAGTAAGAATTTAATGAAAAGTTAAGCTAAAAAGATAGATACCATGAGATCTAGTGTGAAGTCTAGAAAAGAGTTAAAAGCTTTTACTACCTGAGGACTCTTATAAAAGAACCAAGGTGTATATATAGTGTTATATAATTAAGTCACTTTGTATAAAAGCGTCTGCCAAATGCAGTGTAATGATGTAAAAAAGTCTCACCAGCGCTATATGACTGTTGTTCCAGGTGTTGTTGTCCACTAGCGTGGTCCTGTTAGCCATCCCTGCTATCTGGTAGCCGTAGTCCCACCAGGACATGACTCGTGCGTGCTCGTCGGTGTTCTGCCTCAGCCAATAGTAGGCCTCCCTGAAGTCATCCAGGATGTTCCGCGTCCTACCCAGGAAAACAGTGTTGACAGGTAACGGTGTTGACAGGCATATGGCTGCTGAGGTTATTAATATTTCAGTTCAGACTTTGAATAAGACGAACGACAACAGCTGAAAATAGAGCATCTGCGCCTGATAAACTGAGGCTTAAAACAAAACACAAAAAAACAGCTAATACTTTTGAGTGTTTGAGTCCTAAATTTACCTGGAGGAGCAGAAACAGACGGTTACTTACAGGTATGCTAATCGTATTATGTCTGCGAGAATGCATTTGTACGTGGGAGTGTAAGAGTAGAAAAAGAGCGAGTGACGGCGTGGCTCCAGCATTGTCTCTGCCAGCTGCGCCAGAAATGATTAAAATATGCATGACAACTCGTATACACCATTTAGTCTGGCCTTCAATATTTCCCCGCTAATACTTAAAGAGAATAATTACGCCTGTAAAAATAAATAAAAAAGTCTCAGAGAGAATATTCTATCAGCTTTATGTGAATTCACAGTCGAGTCCAGAGACGCTTCCTGTGACCTAGAAACTGTTAGAAAAAGAAATCACATTAAAGCTTTTAGGTGCACATATCAATATTTCCATAAACCTCTTATGAAATATACATGTGGTCTATGTGCGCCTCCTGCATGCACCGAAACACACACACACTCGTTTACATGTCTTATGAGGACCTAGTTTGTAATCAAGTAGCCATTGGGTAGTGAATGTAAAGACAAAAAAACCAAAACCATAATTAAAAATAAGGTTTAATTAAAATGTAATTAAATTGGGTTTCACTTTGCACCTGTTTCCCCCATGCTTTATGAGGACTTCCAGAAAAAAACTGATTAATGTATTTATAGGGAAACATGATTTATATTTTACTAGTGGGGACCGTTATTTATATTTAACCCTTGTGGGAACCTGAATTTTGGTCCCCATAGTGTTGGAGGTCCCCATGGTGTGACTGTGTAAACATATCAATGCCCCCATAAAGACAGGAATACAAGCACACACACACACACACACACACACACACAGATTTCAATGTTTCATGAGGACCAAGTACAAGTACAACACAAGTTTCCCTTTGTATCGGTTTCCTTCCTGCTTTATGGGGACTTCTAGAAAAAAGTAGTTTAATATTTTCAGTTCAATAAATGTTTAATAAAAATTTTTTTTGAATGACAATTGTTTTCATTTGACAGAACCCCCCCAAAAATAAACAGTATTGTTTATTTTGTACTAGTACTAGTAATAACTTAAATGTATATAGTACTTTTTAGGACACTCAAAATCACTTTACATGAAAAGGCAAATGGAAAAATAACTTAAAAAAAACTGCATCTGCTCCAAATACCAGTGACCTGTATTGCTTAAATAATATTACTACTACTACTAATACTACTAATACTACTAATAACTTCAATGTATATGGTACTTTTTAGGACACTCAACCCACTTTACATAAAAAGGAAAATGGAAAAATAATTCAAAAACACTATCTCCTCCCAAAAATCCCTCTACCCGTGTATGTTCCGTGTGAGCGTGGCGGTTACCCGTCATGGTTGTAGGACGCCAGCACCACGCTGGGGCTGGAGTAGGCGTTGCTAGTGACCCAGGTGCAGTGGACGGCGAACATCATGAGCAGCATCAGCATCAACATGGTGACGATGGACTTGATGTTGGGACCCAGACCTTCCTCTGCCTTCTCCTGCTCAGATACGTGTTTACGCACCTTCCCCGCCTGCAGGGGGAGACAAATGTTAGCGTTAGCATTAGCACTGCGACTCTCCACGCACATTAATTTTTGAACAGGAATATTATTATTATTGAATCGACTAATTGAGCAAAATCACGCATCAGCCACGATTCTGAAACTAACCCTGGATCCAGTTCATATTATTTTACACTGGTAGCACAATTATTAAAGCCACAGGATCTGCACCTGCAGTTACTTATTCTGACAAGTAAACATCTGGCCAGAAACTGATGTGACTGTTCACACTCTGAAAACAACTGGTAGTTAATTCACTGCCCAAAATAAAGACGCTGAAAAGACACTTGACCCCAAACATCTGCATGAATAAAAACACATTTATGGATAAAAGGAGACACGTCACTCAAACATAACATTAAATAACTACTGGAACTACTAACAAATACTATAAAAAATAACTACTGGAACTACTAACAAATACTATTATACATAAAAATAACTACTGTAACTAACAAATATTAAAATAAATAAAAATAACTACTGTATCTACTAACAAACATAAGGCCCAGATTTGGCCCCCAGGCCTTATGTTTGACACCTGTGCATTAAAGGATGTTAAAAGCATGTTGAGAAAACAGCCAAATGAGTTTGTTTAAAGTGAGCAGAAGTTTGGCAGCAGCTTCCAACAGTTGCTGCTGATTCATGGATGAATCACAGTTTAGTTTCACTGAAGGGCAGCGAGAGGAGAAGCTGACAGTTGTGTGAATGATTCATCAAAACATCACTGTGAAAGGACTGTTAAAGGTGTAAAAAGTCAGAGCGCATTTTGGCAAAACATCTCAGGAACTATTTGTTCCATGATCTTTTCAGGTTTATTCACTGATATGTTTAGATTAAACTGAACAATGTTCAAAGATAAACTCTGCACCGTTATGACCACTGGTGGTAAAAGTACTCACATTCTGTACTGGAGTAAAAAAAAAATACTCTGGTATGAGTACAAGTACTAGTTCAACTCCTTAACTGAAGTAAAAGTAAAACAGTACAACTTCTCAACTGTAGTGAAGTAAAAAAGAAGGAGGAAATAATACTTATTTAACCAGGAAAATCATAAAAGTTTCACAAGTATCCAAAAATAAAGTCTTTAAAAGTCAGTTAATGTGAGTAAATGTGTTTGATCAGGTCACAGTTACTCAGTTTGGTGAATATGGACAGAAAATGAAGGAAAAATGGAAAAAAGTCACAATTTAGATAAAAAAATGTATCCTTATAAAAGTAAAAACTCAACTCAAAACGTAGGCGATATATATATAAAAAAAAACAATTATATGATGAAAAGTCAAAGTCATGAGCTAAAATGTCAAAATTATGAGATAACAAATGCATAATTATGAGAAAAATAATCAAAATTGTGAGGTAAAAAGGCACAATCATGAGATAAAAAGTAGAGCTGTGGAAATTAACGCAGATTAATTCTGGTAAATTTGTAAATATTTTGGTAAATTTGAAAAAGTAACGAGTCTTCATGATGCATCATATACATGATAATGAGATAAAAGTCAGAATTCTAATCTATAAAGGCAGTTTCCACTGAGTGCCTTATTTTACATAATGTCACATCTGTCTATTGTGAGAATGTAAAGAGTATAAAGTACATATATTTATATAAATGTAAAGAGTATAAAGTACATATATTCATATAACTGTCAAGAGTATAAAGTACATATATTTTTGAACAAATAAGGATAAGTACATTTTCCAGTAAATAAATACTCCATTAAAGTACAGATACCTAAAAAAAATCTTCTTAAGTACAGTAAGTACTTTTACTTGGATACTTCTACCCCTGCAGACAAGCCCAGTTGAACCCAGTTCTAATTAACACTTCATGAGGAGGTGAGGAAGTGTCATGGGTGTGAGATGACCTGGTCTGGACACAAAGCTGACGTTTGCACATCTGCTTTTCAAACCACAGCCAACAGCTGCTTCTGTTGTATGTATATATGTGTATATATATATATATATATATATATATATATATATACACACACACACACTTACAGGACAGTTCACCTGTCAGTAAGCAGCACAGCTGTATGAGCACCAGTTCCCCTGCGGTCTCAGTGGTTTCCTTTTATTGGCTTGTTAGCGCTAAAGCAGACACTGCACTCTATAAAACTGCCTTTTTTTCACCAGTTCATCAACACTAGAAAAATAACTGGAGCCACAAACTCACCATTAGAGCTGAACCATATCTGAAAGACTGAGGATATGAGTGTGGAACAGTGTGAGAAGGATTTGTGACATTGTGGCATGTGTGTAGGTATAAAGTGTTAGACATATTTAATGACGTATTTATTTACTTTTACTTTTGGCACTTGTACTCCTCCACACAGGAGTAACATTGCTGACCTTGTCGTAAAGATTGCCAGAGTTCCTCTTGTCGTCCTCGTCACTGCTGTCTTCGGCGGGCGGCTTCTCCCTCTTGGTGTCGTCTCCCATGTAGTGCTCGAAGACGCTGGAGAAGGCCACGGCCGACAGCATGCACACCACCGGCGTCAGCGTCAGCATCAAACGCACCATCACGCCGGCAAAGTAGACGGCACTGATGGCGTACAAGGCCACTGGAAAGTACCGGAAAAGGAGGAAATGAAAAGAGGAAACACAGCCGCTGAAGGTAATACAACGGAATCAGACGACATTAGGGCTGCACGATATTAGAAAAAACTGACATCGCGATCAAACTGGTTCATGTGCTCTCTGTGGAAATAAAGCCTCGTTTTTTTCCCTTCACGTTTTCAAAAGAAGCAACGGCATGAAACCTAGCTGGATGCTACTCTGGTAAAGGTAAACACATACATAGAGCAAGAGGGGGGAGTGTTCCTTCATGCATTCAGAGCAAATCAGAGACGTCTCATCACTGCATCATGAACATGTATGAGGAAATACCAGTGAACACTGTTGTTCAAGTCATTTTTCTACCGTGAAAAAACAACTGGAAACTAAACAATCCAGACTTTTTTTTTTTTTTTTAAATAAAACCAACACACAATGTACTCAATAACAACAGAGAACACGGTAATATTAATGAAATAACCATGGAATGACATCTTTAATCACTCTGTATTTATGTTTTGAGCTGTACATGTATTTGTACCTTTTTTTGGACGTTATTTAACGAAACAAAGTATTTTTTTTTCTTAACAAACTGGTCTTTTTGGTTCCTGGTCACACCACAAGTAATGGGGTTCCTCAGTTACAACCAAATAGTGACAAACATTGGATTTAACTACAGGATAAATTGTCACCACAACATCTAAATCTACATTTTCTTTAAATTTTAACACGTTTCATATAAAATTGGTAATTTTTATTATATTTTTTAAAGGGTTTGAGGGGTAGTATTGGGGACCTTGGAACAAATCAGGCCTTTTACATGTAAAATGCGACTATTTACGAAAAATTCACAGTGTGAAAACACTTCTGGAACGACTTAATTTCATCAGTCTAGGTACCACCTTATATTGTGCAGCTGTAGACGACAAGGTAAGAAAAAAAACCCTCAAACAACAAAAACAAAGCAAAAACAAACAAGCTGTTTGTCCTTGAACAGTGTAGACCTGGTTCAACAGGTGCAGATAATCAATATCTGTAATTGGCTGATTAAGTGTGAGACGTAAACAGACGGCTTCACTAATGCTTAAAGGTTGTGTGTCCTTGATCTGAACGTCTTTACTGTGGAAACACAAGTTTGGTCTGAACTGGTGTTCTGATACAACTACATACAATAATATTTCCTGTGGGTATACTTTGTTACTATATTGTTCTTTCATAACAGGTTATATTTCATGTCTTTCACATAATGTTAGATGTATTTTAAAGATAAGCAAATGACTAAACACACATTAAATACTCTCTTCATATTGTTGTGGTTTAACTATTGGAATAGATATATGTGTGCAGCATATATAATAAAAACTAAAAGTGTAGGTGCTGTAAAAATATATACAGTATACACATTAAGTACCGTATTACCTTAAATATCATTCTAACATTAATCTATACGACTTGACGCATATTTGATTCAATCAATCAACATTAAAGTTTGATATTTTACTTCTTTCATTAAAACAAATTCATATGATTCAGTTGCCTCCCAGCTGTTGATTTAACAATACTGACTCGCAGTGACTCGACAAATCTCGACAAAGTCACATCATTCCGTCAAAATAAGTTACTTTGCATTTGGAAACCTTAAAATTGACATAATATAATGCTCCCATTATAGGTAGACTTTTTAAAATATTGTATTTATATTTAGTTTCTCAAAGGGTAGGCTATTGTTTGCGTCCGTTGACCAAACATAAACAATAACACCCAGGAAACTCATGTCAATAACTTCCATATCATTGTTATGTGTCCTGGCACATTCTTTTTTTCCTCTTTAGTTTTGGTAATTTTATAAGTATATATTTCCCCCCATTAATCTAAGGTTTTTTTGTAGTCTAGTAGTTTGGTAAATGACCCAGATTCCAAAGACTCATCACCCCACCCCCAAAGACATGTTACTGTTTTCAGTAGTAACCAATGGCACCATACAGTACGTATGAAAAGGCACATTTGTGGGCCACTGGGTCACTTTGACCTGGAGGTCAAGTTATTTTTGGGTTCAGGTACTTGTTTCCTACTTTGGTGGGACACTGGCTTCTACGGCTACATAGCATTTGGCCCAGTTGTCCCAGTTGTCCCAGTTGTCCCAGCCTTTTGTTTCTTTTGGCTGGTCTCCCAGGTCTAGATTTCGTTTAATTTAGATTTTTCTTTTTGCATAACCATTCTTCTCTAGATGCTTCCTCCTACAGAGTCCACTGGTCTTCAGTCAAATATAATAGATATACTTCACTAAACAACGTTCTGAACTGTCTTCCTTGTGTCCGTGTGTTTCTTCTTGTGTGGTCGTAACAATCATACAAAACTTACTAATGTCAATATTCAATCTATCGTACGCATGTGATTGCTTTTATGGAATTCCTTTTAAAGGAACTCTCGTCTCGCTCTCTCTCATCATCTGAACCCGCTTTATCCTCACTAGGGTCATAAGGGTCACTAGGGGCCTAATCCAGCTGCAATGGGTGAAGGCGGGGTACACCCTGTATGGGGTGGGAGCCATGGACGACAGGATCTGCAGTGTCTCGCCTCTGTCGACCTGTGACCCCGGACCCCCGCCCCTGCCTGTCTGGACCAGCCCCCCCCCCCCCCCCCCCCCCCCCCCCCCCATTTATAAATGGACGTTCATCTATAGTCTGTCCGTCGATGGGAGTGGATCTGTCCTTCACTGTGGTTCTCCTCAAGGTTTCTTCTTTTTCCCACTGGATTTTGAATTTTTTTCTTGCCGAGAAGGAGGGTCTAAGGACAGGGGGAGGGTCTAAGGACAGGGGATGCTTGGGACTGTTCATGTATCTCTGTAGTTGATTGTGATTTTGTAAAGCCCTGTGAGACGACTTTGTTGTGATTTAGGGCTTTATAAATATCACTGTCACATTCACACCTATGGGTGATTTCGATTAACCAGTTAACTAGTTAACCAGTTAACCCTTCACCATAAAATAAATAAACTCAATTTCAGATCTGCCCGTGGAAACGCTTGGTGGTCGTGTGCGTGTTCAGAAGCAGATGGGAGCCCAATGTGACGGGAGGAACGTTTTAACAGAACACTGGATCATTTCAGAGGGAGCCGAATCCTAAAAAGCATCTGGGTTTTACAGCTCTAGCACTAATGGGCTTAGACTTTGGCTAGCGTGTCTCGTACCAAACACCCGCTCGTCGTTGATGTTCTTGATGCAGAACCAGAGTCCTGCTGGGAAGGTGCAGACCAGGATGTGAAGGTCGAAGAAGAAAGACACCCACGTCGTCGGCTGGTGCTCCGACACCGACGCGATGATGGGGATGTGGATCTTAGCATAGCTGGAAAGAGAGGGACAAAGGGGGGGCAGACAGATAGTCGGGATGTAATTCATGTTGGACTAAATGTGTTGAGACAAATTATACAATAGATCCTTCTGATTAAGAGTGGAATAATGAAGCAAAAAAAAAAGATAGATCATTTAGCTCGAGCAACATTGAGGGAAAAATCTGAACAAATGAAGATACAAATTAATTATAATTCCTCCTTTTTTGCTGCTGTTTGTGATCCATGTGTGTGAGTGTGTGTGTATGTGTGTGTGTTCCCCTCTGTGCTCAGGATGAGCTTCTACGGCCATTTCTATGCAATTCCAAACATTTTCCTCTAAAGTGTTTTGTGATTACAGCTGGGAAAGAGAAAACACACAGCGCATTAAGGAATTAGTATCAGCCTCCAAAGGAAAAAAAAGCACACACAAAAAAAGGCATCCCATAATGCTTCAGTCAGCAAACGGCTGGCGGGGTGGGATGGAGGTGGTGGGGGATTGATTGGATGTGTTGAAATATCAAACACGTTGCAGTGTATTTGGAAAACACAGAAACACAGAAACACAGGGTGGCTCCTGCTACAGTTTGGAAATAAGACAATGGTTGAAGACAGAGGCTGGTAGTTTGAACCCCTGTGGGACTGTTCCTGTTCTGGGGCTTTTACAGCCGTCTATTTACAGCCGTCTATGCACGCACGCACGCACGCACGCACGCACGCACGCACGCACGCACGCACGCTTCCATGTCTCATGAGGACCAAGTTTGTAATCAAATAGCGACCAGGTAGTGAGTGCAAACCTTTATCTTTTTTTATTCTATGGCCCTCTAGAACGTCCCGTTCACTTTGAATGACGTCAGCGGGCAGATTGTTTTTGATAACCACCCGCTGCGCCGTTAACGGGGCTGAAGTTAGTATTTTAACCCGGGGTTAACTCCTCTATGCTGGTTTTTAGAAAACAAGGAGCGGTTTCAGTGAGCTTCGTTTTCAGTATTTATTTGCAAGAACGGGACAAATTAATGAATAAATACAATAACAATAACTACAAAAGTAAAATAAATAGATAAAAATTTAGAAAATAATTAGAAAAATGTAAAATTGTATTACATTTAAAAAATAAATTGAATAAACTTTATTGTCATTGCGCACATTACAATGGAATAATAAAATAAAAAAATGAATGAATAAAGACAAAAACAATCATTTAAAAATAAATACATGGAAAAATAAATATTTAAAACTGAATAAATACATAAATAAAAATTCATAATTCTTTTTTTTTTAAGGGAAACATCTTCAAAATAATTAATATATTTATAGGGCCACATCATTTGCATTTCACTCGTGGGGACTTTTATTTATATTTAACCCTCATAGGGACCTGAATTTTGGTCCCCATGGTGTGACTGTGTAAACATATCAATGTCCCCATAAAGAGAGGAATATATACACACACAAACACACACTGGTCTGAACAAGTGTTTCTGTGGGTGTTTGGAGTGTGAAGGTCAGTGGATCTTACCCAGTGTCCCACAGCGAGTAGAAACGACCACTCCATGGAGCGATGTAGCCTAAGAAACAAAAAGAAATAAAAGCCTGTCAATAAACACAGACGCTCAGAACTGTGGACGCCAAGGAATCTACAGCTGATCAATGATCAATATTCAAATGTAGTGACAGAGGTCGTGTTCACCCAAAATATTCCATCATTGTTGGATGTTTTTTTTTTTTTTTTATAAATATAACGGACAGTTCTGAAAGCTGTCCGTCATTATGACAGATGAAAATACTGATTATAGTAAAACACAGATTAAATTATATATCCACCTTTTATTCTTTTCCATTAGTTTTTCATCTCTGTTTTTCTTTTCTGTTTCAATTGTTCTTTTGTCGCTTTTTTTCTTAGTTTTTCTCCTTTTTAGTTATTTTTTCTCTTTTCTTTGCCCTTTTTCCCTTGTTTTCTTTTCTCTTTTTTGTTACTTTTCTGTTTTTTTCCTCTTTTATCACCCTTCCCTTTTCTCTTCTTTTTGCCATTTTTCTTTTTTTGTTTTCTTCCCCCCCTTTTTTTTTTTCCCTTTTCCGCTTTTCCTTCCCTTTTCTCAGTAAAATTACAGTAGGACAAAAAAAAGAGCATGGTCCAATTTAATCATTTAGAAAATAAGGTTCGTTTCCAAAGGATTATGGAGGTTGTTTCTTTTTACAGAAAATACAAAACTCAACTCACCATCAAATATGAGACGGAATAAAGCATTAAAACCTCACATTTGCAAAATTGCTGAAATAAAACCTGATAGGTAACATATTAGGGAATACCGTTTCCCATAGCAACAACTGGATTACTGTTTACGACAAAAAATAAAAAGACTATAATGTATCTGTAAAAGCACATGTAAGTGTTCAATAATGGATTTGTTGACAGCTGTACGTTTCTCCTTTGTGCACTTCAACTTGTACATAACCCCAACAATAAATGATTCATCAAACACTTAGAAACGCTTCGAAACAACTACCAGTGAAATAAAGTCGGGGAGGAGGAAAAAAAAGCAGATACTCGACTCTCTCCCTGTCCCCCCTGAAAAAAAAATACAAAATAGAAAACATTTCCAGTTAAAAATGGTTTATATGATTTTATATATTTTACCAAAATAGACTTAATTGGCAGAACAGATTTTGTTTATCTATTGAAAATGAGCAGGTTCGCTACTGGTGCGAAATTGTCCAGACTCAGGTGTTTACGTAGCGGGTCACAGGCATACACGTGTAAATTCATGTTGTGTGTAGCTGTAAAAGATACAGCAGAAATGACAAAATATTAACACTGATGTCTTGTAAACATAGCATAACATAGCATAGCATAACATAACATAACGCAACATAACAAAATAAGGTAACATAATATAACAAAGTAACATCACATAACGCAACATAACAAAGTAATGTAACACAACATAACGTAACATAACGTAACATACAAAATATTAACACTGATGTCTTGTAAACATAGCATGACATAACGCCACATAACATAAAATAAAGTAACATAATATAACATCACATAACATAACATAATGTAACATAAAGTAATGTAACACAACGTAACGTAACATAGTCGTGCATGAAAACCCTCAGCCTTCAGTTCAACCCAAAGCTTTTGCACATACAGACCAACAGACAGACGGACAGACTGATGACAATAACCTGCAGCCAGGGCCGTAAAAACTGAAAACCCATCCCAAGGTAAAACTAATGTAAAATAGATCATATTAAGCCTAACCCTGAGGAAAGAAATACAAAATTAAAAAACCTGACGTGTCATGGCTAAAACCGTCTCCTATCGACTGTTTTTTAATTAATGAAATTGACTTGTTAATAAAAGTAACTGAAAGCATTTAAGCTGCAAATGAGACTGTACAAGGCACTTTATGTGTGCATACAAATGTCTTATTTTGTGGTTTAGCTTTGATGTGGAATACATTTCAGCTTTGAAATGTTGCCTGGGGTTCGAGCAGACATACACACACACACACACACACACACACACACACACACGTTTTCACGTCGCATAAGGATGAAGTTTGTAATCAAGTAACCATGGGGTAGTGTGTGTAAACACTTAAAAATTGAATGAATAAAATAAAAAGTAATTGTCACTTAAGAAATAAAATAAGTAAATAATATATTCTTAAAATTATAAATAACTAAAAACTGAAAAAATAAATAAGACAAAAAATAAAAAAAAAACCCTTCAAAATAAATATATTTTTTTAAGTAAACATATCGCCAGACCTTTGACGAATACATGGTTTGCTTTGCACTTGTTTCCCTCATGCTTTATGGGGACTTCCAGAAAAAACTATTTCACATATTTATAGGCCCACATAATTTCTGTTTTACTAGCAGGGATCTTTATTTATATTTAACCCTCATGGGGACCTGAATTCTGGTCCACATAGTATCAGAGGTCCCCATCATGTGACTGTGTAAACATATCGATGTCCCCATAAAGATACGAATACAAACACACAACCACACACACACAAAGCCTCAGCTTCACATTTTATATGGACTGTGTTTGCGTTTGGAATCATTATTTGTCTTGCAGCTTTTTTAAATTGAATGCAACTAATTAGTTTAATAATAATAATAATAATAATAATATATATATATATATATATATATATATATATATATATATATATATATATATATATATATATATATATATATATATATATATATATATATATATATATGTATGTAAATCACAAAACACTTAATAAATAAATAAGTCTCTGAAGTTGGCAACAAACAAACAAACACAATAAAAACATGAAAAAGTAGACGTACAAAGAGGCAGCTGTTCTGTGAGGTGATCTAAAGGATGATACTGATTTAACTGATCGATACTTTTAGCTCTTTTTATGAAATGAAAACATCTAAGAGATCAAAGCAGGACACACAAAGCTTCACTCCACCAACAGTCAGTTATTCATTTTTTATTTATTCATTTTTCTTTTTTCATATGTCTATTTAGTTTCTGTTTTATTATATTTATTTTTCATTGTTCATTTTATTTAATTCTTTGAGCTACAATAAGGATGACACTGAACCGTATGTTGTGTGTCGACCACTAATCTCTTTGACCATTAGCGTCGGCATATTTACTCCTGAGGATGTTTTCATATCGCAGGGTTACAAATAAAAAAAAAAAAAATAGAAAAATCGTAATGCCAGTTTTTTCTAATATCATGCAGCCATATGACACAACCACCAGTATAAGTGTGTCACATTGTTCTCAGGAAATAATTTCTTAGCTTAAGGGTCAAACCAAATAAACCACAGTCATGTGACAGAGGATGACAAATCTATGAAACCATATTAACCACAGCAGGACAGTTGTGCATCATTCTAGCTAAGTGAGCGGTTTAATCTGTCACCTTTGAGCTAAAGCAGTCGATAAAGCAACTGCTTTAACAATTTAATTTGTTAAATTATTACTGTATTTTCAGGACTATAAGCTGCACCAACCAACGGGGGGAAAAAAAAAGCATTATAAACAAGGGGAAAAAAACTTATACAAGTCGCACTTGAGTGTGAGCCCCCATATATATATATATATATATATATATATATATATATATATATATATATATATATATATATATATGGTGGGGCAGCTGTGGTCGTCCAATGATCGAAGTGTCAGCAGTCCTGGCTGTCCACGTGTCCTTGGGCAAGACACTGAACCCTTTGTTAGTCTCCCAGTAGGACTGACAGAACCTTAGAAACCTACTGGTGTATGAGTGTGTGTGAATGGGTGAATGTGAGGCTAATGTAAAGCTTTTTGAGGATCATGAAGGTGGAGAAGAACTATATAAGAACAGTCCATTTACTGATGTTGTGCAGTTAAATTTAACAGAAAACTCTTTGCTAACGTTAGCTTTTGTGTTGTTTGGGGTTAAAATGCTGATGCTTGTGTCTTGTCAGTGGACATTATTACGCTGCAGTGAACTTTAATACCAATTGCTCATTGCTGGACAGACGTGTGTCCATGTTTTGTTTTTTTTTCCTAGTCGTGTGTCTGTGTTGTTCCTCAGCTGACAATGTAATGATGTTATCACGACACATCGACTCGACTTCAACTTTATTGACGGACAAGTTGACTTGGAAAAAACTGAAGTGGTTAACGCCCTAGTCCTGAGCCCCCAGCCAAACTGCGATTTACAGTCCGAAAAATACTGGGAAAAATTGCGTTGGCTAAAAGTGAACATGTTAAACTGGTCAAGATTGTGAACATCAGAAATATAAAGACTTCAGCAAAAGGAAAAAGAAAATCAATAAAGCCCAAGGAGGCTGAAATCTTGACTCTTCCATGTGGCCCCAAACTAAGGCTGTGCTGAGAAATCGGAAAAAACATTAACGAGGGTGAAGTTCAAGCAGCTGTCCGTGTGCAGCTGGGATCAACCAAGGAACGCTAGTCAAACTTTTATAAGAAAGGAAATTCAGCAGCCAACTGTTCACTGCTGAGAGTTCAGTCAGTACATTTACACACTTAGACAAAGTTCAACTATTGCCTCAATATGATTAAAATCAACATTTTCAAAGTCGCATAAACAACTTAATCGGAGTCCAATCGAATCTAACTGGAGAAGTTGGACTAAAAATAAAAAAATTACAAAAGCATTTTACAATAATCTTCTCAAAACGTAATAACTAGGGCTGTGAAATGATTAAAAAATTAATCTGATTAATTACAGTATTGCTTTGGATCAATTTTGATTAATCTGTCAGTCTCCTCTTCCGTCTTGGGTTTGTTTTTAGTTTTTACTTAAATTTCCAGCAAATTACATCAAAAATAGTGAGAAAAAAAATTTAAACCATAAAAAATCCACTGAAATTCAAAAAGATAAATAAACCAACACAGAAAAGCAATAAAAAAAAATCAAAAAGGTATTCACAAACTCTTCTAAAATACACCAAACATTTTAAGCATGTTTTTTATATTTTTTCCTCCACATTTTTTGGATTTCTTAGTGTATTTTTTTGAAATTTGAAAAAAAAAAAAAAAAATAGTCTTTTGATTATGATTCATCAAAATTTTAATCCAAAGCAGCCCCTGTGAATAATCCGTTTAACATTTTTAATCATTCGACAGCTTTAATTCAGACACAAAATGCTTACGAGGTTTGATTGTCTGACAAAATGAAGCGCTAAACCAAATGCTGCTCAGTAGCCCCGCTGGGATGGCCTGGGATGGAGGACAGACTGTCAGGGAATACTGTCCGACTGCTCTGGTACTTTAGATAAATCAAATTCTCCAATGGCTGAAATCCCAGATCTGGATCAGCACCAAAATCTAGTCTACTGATCCTTTCACAAAAGGCTGATGCACCCACCAAGTTTTCTGCCAAACTCAATATTTGTTATTTTCCATCACGTTAAGTCACTGAAGGGCCAGATGGGGATTGAAAATATAAATATATTGGGCATAGTTTAAAGGTCAATGTTTGCAACAGTAAGTGAATTTGACATCGATACTCGCAGGGAAAACACAGCAGAAAATATATGTTGTTTAAAGAGTTTGCATTTGCAGTAGCTCAGTTTAAATTCCACTCCTAGAGGATGATCTGGGCTCTTTTAACCTCGCCAGCTTGTGTACCTTAGAAATGAGCTAAAGAGCTGCATCTGATTTACATGAACACTTACATAAAGCAAAGAAAGCTTTCTCTGTGTTACTCTACATAAACTATTATGGCTGAAACTGGACTGATAATGCTATAAATGATTCACTTTTTGATGCAGAACGGTACTAAGTAATGATTGATCAATATATCAGCTTGTTGCATTTGGCAGATTTACTGACAGACAAAGGAAAAAGAGAAAAAAAGAAGAGTGAAAACGGGGGAAAAAGAACAAAGAAAAGAAAAAAGGAGGAAAAAAAAGATAGGGTAAAAAGAAAGGAAAAAGAGGGAAAAATAAAAAATAAAAAAACGGGGAAGAAAACCAAAAATTTAAAAAGCAGTAAGAAAGGAAAAAAGAAGCAAGAACAGAAAAGACCAAAAATGGAAAAAAAAGACAAGAAAGGAGAGTAAAAAGAATACAAATCAGGGACTAAAAGATGGAAAAAAGCATGTGGACGTTCGGCCATATTTATTAGTTCAACTGTCACCATTTATATTTTCTAATTTTAATTAAAGGTTTTCACACATTTGTTTTCATTTGACAGAGAAAAATAAATCAATATTGGCTCCAAATATTGATGACTCTTCAATATATCTGTAAAATAATTATTGCGCACTGGACACCCATCACACATACAGTGATATCCTACCTGTACTATATATATATATATATATATATATATATATATATATATATATATATACACAGGATGTCAGATCTCTATCTTCTTTTATTGTCTTATTTATTTATTAATTATTGTCCTATCACCATATACTGCTGATGTAACCTAATAATTTCCATCAAGGATCAATAAGTGTCTATTCTATTCTGATGTAAAAATGGTACTAACCTCTAAAAATCCATATGGGGTCAATCCCTGGTGCTAACAGACAAAGGTGCCCCCACCCCACTGACCCATCCTAAGTGTATGTGCTGTGTTTACCTGCACAGACTTTGTCCTCTGTTTGTATTTTTCTTTTTTTTGCTGCGTTCATCATGTTTCTAAGCTATAACCTTTGTTCAGTCAGTAACCCCCCACTCCCCCAACCCACCACCCCCAATGCCAGCACACAGGGGGTGTGAGGGAAGGAGTTTGGGTTCCAGACCATAAACGTCTATGAAAACGGTGGACCCAGAGCCCCAGAATGCAAATAGAGTGAGAGGCAGGACGCCAAGCAGACAAAGCTCCTTCCAGCCCCAGAGTGGATGTGCAGTTGGCTTCTACTCGTGGCCCAACGCTGAAGTGGGTGGGAACACCGATGCCAAGTTGGCCTGTTTTCTGCTGGGGAGGTAAGTGCTTCGCTCCAGGGATGCACTGGTTGAGAGTCTGGGCTAAAACAGATACCTATATTTAAAATAATTTATCTGACAGCTGAGGCAAATACGCTGCTATTTTTTGTCGGCGCCTGTTGCCATTTCTTCGTCTTTAGGTGCCAGCGAGTAAAACCACTGAGCCTTGGACAAGAACGTCAGAAGGTGATGAGATGGGACGAGAACCACGGAGAGAAACCTTAAAGACGCAAAGGAAGTGACGATTTGAAAAAAAAAAACCCAAAATAAACAACAACCTGGAAGCACGGCTGTTGTTTTTGTTGTGGATAAAAATGAGGCCAAGTCTGGAGGAAAAAATGTTTTTTTTTCAACAACACAATGAAATTTATCCCTGAGGAATATTGTTTGAATATTGTGTGATTGTGAACAACTTTGCCAGAAAGGATGTGTGTACAACAGGAGGTGCTGGGTTCCTAAGGTTGAGTCCTATTTCACCCCTTAGGCCTTAAAATGGATCTGTAAGGGGTAGGGCTTAAAAAGCAACCCCTATGAATTGGAACAACCCTTCAACACTCACTTACATCAGCAGTTCGCTCCATTAGGTAGGTAGATAGATACTTTATTGATCCCAAAGGAAATTCAAGCATCCAGTAACAAACATACATTGAGTAGAAATACAGCATGTAAAGTGCTGTAAAGTGAGTGTGGAAAATGAAATAAAAATAGAATAAAAATGACCCTATAATGACAATAAAGTCTGTCTGTCTACCTATAGACATCTATCTAGTGAATTTTGTTCTTATTTCGTTCATTATGTTACTTATTTGTGTTCATTTTTCTCCATTTTCTCACCTATTTTGTTCAGTTTTTGTTTCATTTTGTAAATTTTTCACCAACGTTAGTATTTAATACTATTTTCTTTTTGTCTTCACTCATTTTGAGTGCCATAGTTGGCAACTTTAGTTTTTTATTTTGTTAACTTTTTTAATCATTCACACAATTTTTCCATCTGTATGTATGTATGTGTGTATGTATCTACATTTGCAGTTGGACATGGGTATTAAATATTTAAAGTGGCATTATGTTTATTCTTTATAAATTGAATGCCATTTGTCCATTTTCTTTAATCATTTGGACATTTTCTTTCTCTCGTTCTTTCTTTGTATGCCAGAAAATAACTGCTAGATTTGAAAAATCAACCCTGGAGGGGGTCGTGCAAGGGAGGAGGGGACACGTTTGATGACATATTTACATATTGCTTCAGTATAGCTTTAAACTCTGAGCATTTGTACTATGTGTGAAGCCATGCGTGCGCTGATACACACCTGTATATGTGAGATAGATGACTGTGAGGAAGACCACGCCTGCAGCCAGAGACACTCCCAGAAAGAAGAGCGTCTGGAACTCCTGTTTGGTGAGTCTGTCCTTCAAGTACTGCAGGAAGGCATAGGCCTGGAGGAGCGCAAACACACCTGAGGAAAGACACACACAAACAAAACAATGACTAATCGTACCACTGGAACCCCAGCAGAATCCTGACGAGGAAGCGTTCTCGCAGCCTCCTGCGGTTAAGCCTGGCAGTTAGCGAGCGCCGCTGTCCATACGGCAGAGGTTTATGATAAAGCAGCCGATGATGGTGACTGGCTGTTCATGCAGATGCAGAAAGACAAAAAAAGAAAAGGGGGGGGGGCAAAAGAGGAAAAAAGATAAGAAAAAGGGGGGTGAAGAAAAGAAAAAAAGGGAAAAAAGAAAAAAGAGGGAAGAAAACAAATAAGGAAAAAAGATAAATGATTGCAACGATATACTGACAGACAAAAGAAAAAGAGGAAAAAAGAAGAGGGGAGACAGGGAAAAAGAAAAGAAAACACAGGTGGAAAAAAGAAGAGAAAAGGAAAAAAGATGGAAGAAAGAAAAGAAAAAAGGGGGAAATAAAAAAGGGAAAAAGAATAAAAGGGGAAGAAAACGGAAAATTAAAAAAGTGGGGAAAAGTAAAAAGAAGGAGAGTAAAAAGAATAAAAACACAGAGGAAAAAGGAGAAAAAATAAGGAGGAAAATAAAAAAAGGTCGACTTTGGTCATTTCTTAAATTACCATTTATATTTTCTAATTGTAATTAAAGAACATTTTATGACATTTGTCAGCATCAGCTCCAAATATCAGCTTAGAAATATTGGCGGTGTGCAGAGTAGGGCTGCAACGATTACTCAACGTTGTCGACAAAAATCACTAATAGAAACAGTTGGTTAATGTCGCCAGACACGTTTTTCCAACAGAGTGATACATCACACTTGATTATAATCTCTGCTGACACTCACTCATGTGCAACAGTGTCTGTGAGCGGTAACATGTAGCAGTGACGGCGTCAGCATCAGGTACACGTACCAAAGCTTCTCAAGTTCGGGAATCTGATAAAAGTTGACCTGAGTCTGGCTCGTTTTGATTGACAGCTTTATAACGACTGCACCTGTTTTTTCATCGCTAATCTCCGTTTCACTTCTGCAACATCCATTTTGAATCCATCTCATGCAGATCGAAGGGCATCACATGTGATTATCCGATTAGTCGACTCATCATTTAAATAGTCGACTATTAAAAAAGTTGTTAGTTGTATCGGTCACGTTCAATACATCTGAGAAATAACTGGATGAAGCAGTTGATGCAAAAGACAAAGACAGAGGGACGGTGGATTACAAATGCATGAGGCATGTTGGTGTAAATAAGCCTGTCTCTTTTGTTTTTAGGCGCTTTGGTCACACTCGTTTTTACCTCTGCACAGTCTCTCTCGTCACTCTCTCTCTCTCTCTCTCTCGTCTGTGTTTGGCTGGTGAAATCGAATAAAAAATTGAATAGAGGCCAGGTTTCATTCCCTTTCGTCACTTCCCATGCTTTGACAAACCTTGCATGAAATCCCCCTGCTCCTCTCACTCGCCCACCGCCGCCGCCACGGCCACCACCACCCGCAGCAGGTTTTCACCCATTTCCAAGGTTACGGCCCTGGTCTGCCTCGGGGAAAAGCTAGGATGGCGCTAACACGCTTGTCACTCTGTGCCACAGTACGTGCCTGTCTCGGGGGCACTAACATCTCAACGGTACCGACAGGTCCGTGGCGCTCTCTCTCATTCTCTCTCTCTCTCTCCCTCCGACTCCCACTGTGCTCCCTGAACGCCACCACCAGATGTTGGGAGCAGCTGCTACCCCGGCGACATAAAACCACACCGGTGCTTTCAGGGACACAGTGAGTAGGGAACCGCCGACAGAGACAGGCAGACGTGGCTTTAGTTACGCTATCATTCAAAACTGTCCACGATGTTTATGTTGTCGACATCTGGAAAACAGGGGAACTTCTTTTCTCACCTTCTGTGGTAGTAAGAGAAGCTTTACCAAGGTGTGGGTAAGCCTTCTTAACTAGGATTGGGTACCGAAAGGGTTTCATTCGATACCAAATTGGCACTTTCAAAACAGTATCGGTTGCTAGACAGTATTTAAAAGGGTACTTAAAAAAGAAAAAAAAAATTACAACCTGAAACGTACGCTATTGAACTGTAACGACTTACCGAACCAGTCTGATAAACGCACAAACTGTGAGACCACATCTGCTACAACTTATTGACCTACTGTTATCATTAAGCTAGCACTACATGTCATGTCGCTAGCTCAGGAATTTACATACACCAGTTACTTAGTTGTATTATTCAGTAGTATATTTGCAGTTAGCATTAAAATGACTGTCTGTAACTGTCATGGTCCAGTGTCTCCAGAGTAACTGGTCTAAAGCTTTATCTCTTGGGTCTATCATTTCCACACTAGGTATTTCTATAGGGAGCCTAAGTGACGCGATTCTATTTCCGGTCAATTTCCAGGCAATGGGACATAAGTGCCATAAAAAAATTAACGCGAGTCAATGGAGGGATAAAAGTAATTTTCTGGTCCCGTTTGAAATGTACTACGGTTTTCACATATGATGTCTGTGAATTTTAAAGATACATATTCACATTGATAAAGCACTCACTTTGGACAGGCATCCAAAGTTACGTTAGGTTTTATGTGAGAGTAAGTAATGGACTACAACGTTCGTCTCACAAATATGACGTCACCACCAAGCTTCACCATCAAACTCTTTGAAAATGGCTGTGACTTTGGCGAGCTTCACCTCCTTCTTTCAGGACGAAGGCAAGATCATCAAACGTGGAGAAACCCACTTTAAATCGGGGCATGTGGAAAGTGGCAGCTACTCCAGGGGAGATAGTTGGTCGAGTGAGAGCCAGCATGCGGGACAAGCTCTCGTCAGCCGGGAAGCATTTGAGGGAACATGTGGAAATGGTGTTGTGATTACACCAGGGCACAAAGCACACAGGCATTTTCAAATGAAAAATAGAAAAGGTGGTATACGGTTTAGAAAAGTTTGCAGGGAAAGATTCTGCTGTGACGTCAGCTATGTGACGTCTGATATGTAGTCCAAACAGAGTCCAAATAATTACATATTTTTACACGCTAATAAACCACAAAACACGTATCAAAGAAACTCCAAACGCACATCATTGGTTAATGTTTTAATTGAAGTACAGCAAATGTGTGATTCAGGGCATAAAGTAAAGTGGAGCAGAAAATAATTATTTTCTACTCATCCACTCTCATGTTAAATTTTTCAGAATTTAGGCCCAGTGGACCGACCGGAAAGGGCAGAGACTTAGGCTCCCTATTGCACCGATCTGAGCCACTTCATAATCAGTGTCATGGATTCAGGGCTCCGTCGACCGATTCATTCAGATCTCTTACGTCATAGACCAATAAGTGATTCAAATCGGTTTATCTTTACACCAATAATTTATCAGATCTGCTTTTAACATATGAGCTCACATCCTCAGATAGTAACATATCTAACTGTTCCTAGAGTTCATTCCAACACACATGGTTTGGCCTCATTCAGTTTTTATTTTGCCAAACTCTGGAACAGTCGACCTGAGGGTCTGAGCTCCACTGCCAGTGTTTGTGATTCGTAGCAAGAAAACTCAAAAAGTTATAGATAAATTTGGCTGAAATTTTCGGGAAAGGACAGTGACACAAGGAAGAAGTTATAAAAGTTATTTTTTTTTTTTAATAGGGGGGTTTAATGTAAAGCATGTTGTGCTACATGTACCATGTATGAAATGTGATATATGAATAAAGTTTGATGGATTGATTGATTGAATGATATATTTATTCATTTTTTCCTTCTTTCCTGTGAAATTTGGAGAAAAAAAAGCTAAATAAAAAGTAAAAATGACATAAAAAAACAGTCTAGTTCCAATCTGGATGTAAATGAACACAAGGCTCAGACATGTGAAGGCCCACCCATGCGTGCTGTCAAGCACCAGATGGACCCAGTTTTCAGAAGACAAACCCAACAAGGCTGGAGAAACACCAGCCAAAAAAAGTACTTAAAGCGCTCAAACCCACAGAGCTGCCGCGTACTTATTTCTATGTTGTAAATATTCTTAAAGGGCTTGTATTGTGGCACAGACAGAACATGACCAGTAGTGGCAGAGGAAAGAGGATTCAGTCCAGTGCTCTTTAAGTGTGTGTATCCAGACTGATTCAGATAAGAACAGAGTCACACCTTTAATCTAGAAACTGAAGAAACTCAACCTTCCCTCTGTGTTTTCAGGATTACATTTACTGCCTGCACTTAAAGGATCTGGAAAAAATAAATACAACTATTGATCTAATATCTACACTTACTGTTAATGACAATCTGATATGAAACCCATATTTACGGTTTAACTGGTATCGATATCAGTCTGAGTGTTTGATGTAAACTTTTTTTATTTTCCTGCCATGATTTACTGACAGAGAAAAGAAAGAAACAAAGAAAAACTACTATTAGTACAACTACTACCATTACTACAACTACTACTACTACTACTACTATTAGTACAACAACAACTACTACTATTACTACAACTATTACTACTACTACTACTATTAGTACAACAACAACTACTACTATTACTACAACTATTACTACTACTACTACAACTACTATTACTACAACTACTACTACTAGTACCACAACTACTATTACTACTACTATCACTACCATTACTACAACTATTACTACTACTACCATGACTACTACTGTATTACTACTACAACTACCAATATTACTACAACTATGATCACAACTACTACTACTACAACTACTACTACAACTATTACCACAACTACTACTACTATTACTACAACAACTACTACTACTAGTACCACTACTACAACCACCACTACAACTACACAGTAAATTTTGCAGTGTTAAATCAACACTTAGAGAGTTTATTTAACTTCTTCTAGAGTGTATTTGGTCCCATTGTCTCCAAATTAACTCTCTAAGTGTTGATTTAACACTGCAAAATTTACTGTGTACTAGTACTATAACTACTAGTACTATAACTACTACTACTTCCAGCACTACTACTACTACTACTAGTGGCCTTGGTTATTGTTCAGTACACCATGGGGAGGCTGTAAGAATCTGGCTGAAAACATATTCCGTCTGCAGAAGATGCTTTCGGGCAAATAAAAACAAATACTGTAGTAGGGACTAGAGGTTAAAATGTGCAGCTGTATTTTCTGTGTATCAGCAGGACTGACCTGTTTTTTAGTCAGAGCTGGAACAGAGCCAGCAGTAGTGAGGATCGCTTCACTTTTTGTTCATATTTAACATAAGTTTTTATTATGTTTTATTGTGTTTTCATCTTTGTATTTTTATCTTTTATTACATTTTATTTAGGGCTGTCAAACACATTAATGAAAGCGTTGCTGTGGATTAATGCCTTAATTTTGACAGCCCTGTAAAAATTACACAAAAATAGTTGCTAGCTTTTTGCCAAAAATATGTCAATAACTTGAGCAAATATATACAAATATTATGTTGACAGGAAGCTAAACCAGACTGTTTTGTGGAGAAGGGATGAAATTTTAAAAGTTTTGCTTCCTCCCATTCCTTTTCAAATATGCAAATGAAGTCATGTTTGGTTTTTCATGTGTATTTTCTGTTTTGTGGGTTTATTTACTTACACACACACACACACATACATACATACACATATATATATATATATATATATATATATATATATATATATATATATATATATATATACATATATATATATATATACATACATATATATATATATATACATACATATATATATACATACATATACATACATATATATATACATACATATACATACATATATATATATACACACACACACACACACACACACACACACACACACACATATATATATATAGCTAGCATTAGGGGCAGTGACCCCCAAGCTGGGAGAATGGCTCCAGCAGATACCAGGAACAACATCAGAGATCTCTGTACAAAAGAGCGCATTGCTAGGAACAGCTAAGATCCTGCGCAGAACCCTCAGGCTCCCAGGCCTCTGGTAGAGGACCCGAGCCTGAAGGAGACACCGCCCACGTGGGGCGAGAGGAACATTTTTTTTTTATACATGCCTGGAGGAGGAGCCTACTGGAGACACGTGGTCCGTAGACACAACCGACATGAAATACAATTTGACTCCTCCCCTTTTTTTAAACATGGTACTAATTAAATAATTAGATTTCCATTTAACATCCATTAATGGCGCAGTCGTACCATCCCTCCAGTTGAAACCAAGTTGCTGTTCATTTGTTATTGATAAAAAAGCACCAACCAGCAGCTCAGACAAATGCCTCAGGTGCAGCAAAAACAATTGTACAACATCTAATATCATACAAGACAAGGTTTTACTTTTTATGTTTCCGACTTGGAAACCAGTGAGTCATAGAAACAGTAAATTCAATAACTTAACTGAATTTCTTGAGGGCATTTTAGAACCAATTTTTTCCTCCTCCTTTATTTTATGAAGAATATGAAAGAGGCGAGGCAGGACTTTTCTTACCGGCTGCAGCCATGTGTTCGCTGGTCCTGATTGGCTGGAAGCCGACGAAGGGAATCTGCATCGATAATACGAGGCCCACGATGTAGAAAGTACTGTAAGCTGTGAAGACACAAGTGGACAGAGCAGAAAGAGACAGAGATTAGTGATAAGATACCAAAGATGGCTGCTTGATACTAGAAAACACTTTAACTCTGCGATATATGTTATGACATGAAAAGATACTTTATGTTACAGCAACGAAAACAGTCAAATAGATTAGTGGTCGACACAGAATGTACGTTATAGTGTCATCCCCTTCTTGTAGCTGGAATAATTAAATACAATTAATAATTAAAAGTAAATAAATAATTAAAAAAAAATAATTCAAACAATAAAATACAATAAAAAATAAGCAAATAAATGAGTAAAAATAAATGAATAAAACTAAATAAATAAGTAAAAAAGACAAATGTATAAAAAAATTACATGAATTAAAAAATAAATAATTAAAAATTAATTATTGAATTAATTCAAAAAGAATAAAAAATAAAGCGCTTCACATTAGCAACCCATTATTCATTCGCTCTCACATTCTCCCTCTGGTGGTGGTAAACTACATCAGTAGCCACAGTTGTCCTGGGACAGACTGACAGAAGCATGGCAGCCATGTTGTGCCTACGGTCCCTCTGATACCACAAACATTCATATCCCAGTGTGAGTGACACTGGAGGGGGAAGGGGAAGTGTCTTTGTCCAAGGACACAACGGACCAACTACATTCACACCAAAAGTGACACAGTCGATCTGAGCGATGAGCTGCCATTCATTGTCCACTGACGACGAGGGGCGATTCAGGCGACAATAACGGCCAGCAACGCAAAGTGAGCGAGAAAGAGAAGTTGAGAAATTTCAACTTTATGCAAATGAGGAGCGACGCGACCGCGGCGACAACCAAATGTGAGCGAATCTGGATACTCAAGGTGGGAAAAAAAATACGGGAGAAGAGAGAGGATCATGGAGACTATACTGATAATTGCGGTTTCCGGTTTGTTGAGGAGGTCTGAAGTAACGCTGGAACCAAGCATCATCAAAGTTGAGCTCCTGAACCAGCCGCTGGAGATGCTGCGTTTTCACGACGTTATGGACCCGGGAGGAGCGGCGGCTCCTGGCTCGACGTTTATGCAGCACATAAACAGAAACAACACAAAGATAAGGCTTCACACAGCGAGATTCATGGTGAAGGGGGAAACCAACGTCATACATACAGCACATATATATATAGACTACACCTGTTTCCGAACAAAATAAACTCCTGCTTATTTGTCCAAACATATCAGATAGGTAAATACATGATGACTAAATATGACGATCTGATGACTTACGACGATCACATGATTGTGTTTATGAGCGGTTATTCATTTATTATAACTCATATAGTCATGAATTATATAGTTTAGATAAATTATTACAGTGGGCCTTATGAAAACAATGACTACTGCCATGATGATGTGTCTGCCTGGGCTGACAACATCTGCGCCGCAGCTTGAAGCCCCGCCCCCTCGTCGCTACCAACGCTCTGCCAGAGGTGACGCAAACTGAGCAAACTGAGCGACCACGGGTGATTTTGTCGCTCCAGCAGATACCGAATTAAACAACGCAGGTCAAAGTACTGCAGCCATGCCAGGCCGAGTCCCATGAAGGGAAATCGAGTTCAATAGGACGTATTTAAAGCCTATTGATTTTCACTGCTGCACCTCAAAGGAAGTAAATACAAAATACCTAATCTAATGTTATTTAGTGAGAAAATGGGAGCTGGCTTGGCTCTGTGTGGTGGTGATGGTGGGGGGGCTGTGTTAAGAACAGTACAGCTCCCACCTTTTTGTAGCTGTGTGTGTGTGTGTGTGTGGGGGGGGGGGGGGGGTCGCCCACGTACCAGCTTAATTAAGATTTCATAGTCTTCCTGACGAGTGCGCCTCATTTTTGAAGTAGTTGCGACTGCCCTCAGCAATCTCTTTCACACACATCTGCTATTGACTCAAGACAGAGGAAGATGAATTGCGAGGGAACACAGACTGCAAGGTATTTTATTAAACCACTTTCTTTTCCTCACAGTGACTGAGAGACACCGAGTTTAGGGAAGAAAAGCTACAGGATTTTGGAAGTCTAATGGTTACATGACTTTTAATTTAGATTTTTCATGAAGAACAAGAAAACATGAGCTCATCATCGGTGTTGCATTGAAAAGGTGCAAATGGTTTAAATTTACATCACAGTGTGTGTAATAATATTCAGGGTGCACACATGGGTGATTCTTATGGTTTTAGTGGTTAAATATGAAATACAGCCGATATATACATCAATATTTTACTGCCGAGGAAAATGTGTTTTTCTTTTCTTTCACACTAGGTAATTCTAAAACATTCTATTTTTATTTTCCACTTTTTATACATTTTCGGGGCTAAATTTCCGTCGTCGTCGTCTTCCGCTTATCCGGGTCAGGTTCACAGGACGCAAATTCTCATTACCCAAATGTAGTCTGACCAAAACTTCTGGGTAGATTAGTCTGAGATCTTTAAATGTTCTGTAGATCCTTTTGGTAAAAATAGAAATGACAAAATGTGAAGATGCTCTGACTCAGTGATTTCACAATTTCTCTCCCGTCAAAGTTGCTCAGATTCTGACTCTTGCCAAATTTGCTGTTTCTGACACATGAGCTTTGAGGTCTAAATGATCATTCGCTGCCTCATACAGTCTGTCCCGCCCCCTGACAGGCCCCAGTGTAACGACAGAATGGACATGAACACCACTCTGCCTGTCACTGATCATAATGTTATGGCTGACTGGTATATGTACCGTGTGCTTCACATCATGCTTTGTTGTAAATCACTCTTTATGGCTATAGTTTTCATAATTCAGATGGCGTTTTGTGTTCTTCCATGCAGCACGTACTGTGTGAGGACAACACACATTAGCATCAAAGACCAAGTGATAGAATGAGGAAATTACAGATTCAGATAAGGATTCACCTGTCAAAAATTCAATGGCTCATATCAGCAGTTTTCTACATTACTGCCTCACAACAACAATGGCCTCTTTTAATAGTTAAACTAGCCATTTATTATCCAGAAAATGCAGTGTGTCATGGTTTGTATAGTGTATGAATGGGCATCCTTTGTATTATCCTAAAAACATTGTGTCCTGTGATGTCTTCACATGTTCCATTGGCAGATTTATTTTTTTGGTGCCGTTCGGCCCCGTCAGGAAATATTTTTCCGATAGTCACGGGCGGGTAATACATTATCCCTTACTTAATACAATTCAAGCAAAAAACATTTCTTGAATTATTTATTTTTTGTTCAAGTTGTTGTTAGAGGTGCATTCTTTCCATTGTTAAAGAAAAACGAGAATGTGTTAATAGACGTGCAAGGTTCCTCATGTGGTATTTCTCTGCCTATCCTGACAGGGTTTTAGAAAAACTTAAAAAAATGTGATGCGGTTGATAAAACTAAAGCTGACTCATGGTGGTGTCAGGACGTCAGTGATGATTCATTTTACTGATGTTTACTGACAGTCCTAGGAAAACACATTTCTTTATCTTTCTTATTAGAACCCCCAAGGTAAATGAAGTTGCTGAGTGATGCGCAATGCGGAGACATCCTTGAGGGACAATAAAGGCAGGATGAAGAAAAATAAATAATAAAACTTTCACTTCCTCCAACAGCTGTTCCCTGTCAAGTAGAATTTGAGCGCTGCAGAACGGTTTGAGAGCGTTTCGACCTACCTCTGCTACCTCCGCTGTGAAGAGGCCCACTTTTATTTCCAAAGCCGTCAAAGACTGTGCTTTACCGTGACAGTGACTACAACATATAATCATGTGCAAATGATACTTGACACGGGATCGTTTATCTTGACCACAACAGGGGCGCCTGCTGCAAATCCCATGACTAAAGCTGACTGGAGGGTCTGAAGGATAATGTGCTGAAACTGCTCCGTGTTCATGTGAAAACTGGGATGGTGGGTCGTGGAATAAAAACAGTGTTCTGGTGTGAGCTGTGTTCAAAAGCCCACGCATCTCACACTGATTCAATATATAGAAATTTCCACACTATAAGGCACACTGTCAATGAATGTTTTTTTTTTTTTAGGTTTTCATAAATAAGGCGCACTGGACTTCAAGCCGCATTAGTGAAGTCAAAATCATGTGATTAAAAAATCAAAATCATGAGATAAAAGCTAAAATTATTAAATAAAAATGAACTTATGAGAGAAAAAGTCAAAATCATGATAAAAAGTCAAAATTATCGATGTGTGTGTCTGTCTGTCTGTCTGTCTTACCAATGTAGACTCTTCTGCTGTAGCGTTGCATCAACAGCAGCACAAACACATGCAGTGGAATCAGGTTGATGATGAAGACGTAGCCTCCCCACGCTGACACCTGGGAACACAGATAACAGACACACATGTCAGTCAAACCTTATGGGGACAAACTTGCTTTTACTTTTCCAAACAAGTGAAAACTGTTCAGCAGATTAGTCACTTCATTTATCTGATTCACAAAAAAAAAAAAAAAAAAAAGAAGAAGAGGCTGCGCTGCTGAGTTGAGCTTTTTCTATTTAAGTGCTACAAATGAGCTGAGCAGGAAGGACGTCAGATTGGCATCTAATCTAGTTGTGATGCCGCCGTTTCATGAAAAATGCCACTGAACCTGCAGGATTTAAAGTCTGGCACAGCGATGCGCTCCTCTGCAAACATAACTTGTCTTGTGAATGAAGTTCCATAAATCTGCAACGCTCCCACTGCGCTCAAACACTGGGTTCCATTCTTGGACTCACGCCACAATTATCGGCTTTTCTTAAATGAAGTTAGCCGAGTCACGCTATCCCTGTTCATTACATGTTTAGGTTTAAGAACAGGGGAGGCGGGGCTAAACGGTTGTCTTTCAAATCCTCTGTATGCAATAGGACGGTACTACAACCAATCAGCGTAATCTTTAGGATGATGTAGTTGGACACCGGAAAATTCACGGAGGAGTCTGGAGAAAGTTAGGAATGAGTAAACAAAATAGTGGATTATGGAGCTTAACAACTGTTGTCGCTTCTGTAAAAAGAATTTAAAGATTACCGACGTTTTCTCACATTCTTCACTCACTGATAAAAGGAAATTGCCACACATTGTTGTTCTTCTACTATGGTTGTTTCTCTCTGAATCATTGCAGGAGTCACTTTGTTACACCCGCCCTCTGACTCTATACTTCACTGTCGTTTGTCAGCCATTTTCAGGGAAATCTAGCCAAAAGTTAAATTGAGTGTAACTAGACTATTACGGTAGCACATTAGATTTGCTGCTGCGAGGGGCGTCTACGCTGCTAGGCTAAATTAAGCTGCAGACCATTGTTAATTTTGTCACTCATTTTTCAATTTAGTCTCAGGCTGAAATCCCAAACAAAAAGAAATAAAATATTGGACCCTTAGCTTAAAAGCAGCAACATTAAGTGCTTTCCCACCTTTTGTAGTTTTTATAGCCTTGTTAGTTCCTGGAACCTTTTTTCACCCTTTCCCACAAAATAGAAACTATACACTGTAGTTCTCTATATGACATAGGTGATTGGTAGAGCAGAGACCACGCCTATTTCCACATCTTGCAGTCTTTAAAACCGTCTGTGTAGCGTTAGCTGTGTGTTGGAAAAAAAACTACAGAGAAAGCCTGTGATAAAGAGACAGACGACACAGTTTTGTTTTTGGGTTAATGGGGTGTTGGTTAAAGCTATAAAATTAACATATGTTGCAGTATCACCTGCTACTGGATTCTTCGTCTCCTAACTCTCTATAAACTCCTCCATTCTTGACATTAGACGCTGTATTTGACCAAAATTAATATTTTCATGTTACAGAACATAAACGCTGTGTCCTCCTCATGGTCTATTCTGGTTTATAGTAACACTGTCTTCTACTTCCTTGTGTGATTGTTGAATTTAGTGATTAAAGAATGCACCATGTTAGTGTCACATTAACCCCTCCCATGGTTCCTACTGCCCTGTTGGAATGCAAACAGGGCAGACTACCTGTGTATTAAACCATGTATTTTACGTGCTACCTCTGAGTCATGTATTTGGGTCCAGACTCCAGTTATGATTGTGTCACATCCATAACTTTTTTTGAGTTATCGTGTAAAAAACATAAAAACACACAAAAAAAATGCATTGTGAAAACCTAACTCCAACATTTCCGGAGTAATAAAATAATACATTAATAAAGATTTAAAAAATAGATATGTTTAAGGAGCAAAAAAGCCATGGTAAAAGGGTAAAGGGGAGGGGCCTTACAGTACGGGTATTTAAAACTGTAAAATCCATCATCATTCATAGTTTGGGCTGAACTCTAAGTGAACTGATCCATACATGAGTAGCTCTTTTCACACGCCTGCACTCTGCACTTAAATCCCCTTTCACACCTCCAACAAAACCCTGTTAGACTGATGTAAAACCATTGCATTGAATTAAATATAAGCTACCATATATATACAATTTTTTATATTAGAATCTATAAAAACTAGGCAATCATACTTTACGTGTTAGATGTAAAATGGAAGACGCACCGATAACTTTGAAGGCGGCAGTTAAATTATACCTCAGTCATTTCGAGGTCCTCTTTAGTGCTGCAGTGGTACATGGAGGGGCTATTAAGTGACTCCACAAAAAACATCACTGACACCTTTTCAATTGTGTGTACTTGACTACAGTAAAGGGCAAATGGAAAGCATGAGAGCACTAGAGCCAGAGGAGGGATGAGCAAAAGAATACAGGAAAAGCCTGAGTGTTCAGAAAGGAGGGGAAAAAAAAAACGTTTCAGAAAAAGGCAGAAACAACAGTGAATCAAACAGGGAAAAGCCAATCCTTTATTCCCAACAGCTTGTCAGCGACACCTGCTAAGTCGGCAGAAAAGAGCAGTGGTTTCATTTGTGTAATCACAGGAAAAGGGGGCGCATTATGTAAAACAGATAAAAAACATGAACATTAAAAAGAGCAAACGTTAAAAAAACAAAACAAAAAAAAAACAATACAGAGAGCGCCTCGCTGAATGGTTAGCTGCAATTATCTTATGTCAGTTTGCATCTGTTGCCTCACATGGTGACAGCCAATTAGCGGCATATGAACCATGACTTGAATGAAAACCAGAAACTTCAATTTTAGAGTCCCCACCTTCCAGTGTTGACACAAGGGCATGTGACCAGATCTGTGCTGCTGACGGTCTGGAAACAACAGGCAGTGACAAATTAAAGGAAAATCCAATATTAAGTGGCTAAGGTGCTGTCAGAGCAGCTTCAATGTGCCTTGGCTTTGATTCAATAATTATCCAGAGCTCAACAGGATGGATGGGACCAGGGCTCGCTACCAAAAACAGCCAGTGCCAATATGACACGCCTGATATCTACGACACAGATCCTCATGCCACCTCAGTCAAATGTGAAAGGACTGTGTGTGTGTGTGTGTGTGTGAGTATAGAGGAAAACAACAGATATTTAAAAGCAGATGGTTTGGGTTAAACCTCAGGTATGCGCTCCAGAAAGGCCTTTAGTAGCTACGAAGTGTGCGTTAAAAATACACTTGAGGAATAATAGGCGTCAGTGATGCGTGGGTCGATGTATAAATGACCTAGCCTGGCTTTCGCCGACCTTGTGTTTCCACTCAGCTCCGCAAACTTCACACCGTAGACATTCTGTTGTCGACGTCCAAATCCTGGACTGGCCAATCAGAATCACTGGGCGTGATTTTAACAGTTATGACGTAAGGAAGACTCTGAACACAGTAGCTTTGAAAAACATGGTGCTAGCATGGAGGAGACTGAACTCTGCAATTTCAATGGTGTTGTCGAAACTACCGCATATTGATTCTTTAAACGATGAACAGAGAACAGTTTTGAAATAATTTATTGTCGGCAAGGATGTTATGGCTCTTCTCCCCACCAGGTATGGTAAGAGCATCTACTTCTATCATCTACGTTACATGCTGCTTTATATTTGATTCTTTTAAGTAGTACATCATTCAAAATGACAAGCACGTGGTTTGTCCAATCAGAACAAATGATTTTGATTGACAACCCCACCTTAACAAAGAGAAGCTAATGGTGCTTTCCCAGATGTAAGATGTGAGCAGTCATGAGAAATATCTATACATCTGGCGTCAGTCAGGTTACACTTTTTGCACTCTTGCTGTGAGGCACCTGGTTCGATTCCCTCACCAGACCTTTCTGTGTGGAGTTTACATGTTCTCCCCGTGTCTGCGTGGGTTTTGGGTTAGGTTAGCTCCCACCATTCAAACACATGCACTGATAGAACCAAGATGGTTACGTCGCCGTTTTTTGTTTTTTTTTTTGTAACTAGCTTGCCCGCAACTTGGACCGCAAGAAATAGCTATTTAAATGACCCGCTTCTCAACCTTTTTAAAAAGTAGTCATCACATGACCTTACTCACATACCTGCATTTATTTCTTTGTTAGAAATTCCATGTCATTGCTTGTAAGTTAATATGTTGAGAAAATATCTTTGTCCTGCTTCATCATTCAAAAGTTATCGACATGCAGCATCTGAACCAGGGGTCCAAAAAAAAGAACAGTAAGAGTTCCAACAGATGAAGAGAATATTTTATTTAAGACGGTCAAACTTCTATTGCACTTTCACAAAAAACTAATAAAGTGTAAAATAACAGAAAGTCAAGGAAACGAGTGCACAGAGGACATTTAATCTAATATTCCCTCGACTGCATTTGGCTAAAAGCTCCAGCAATCTACGCAATAACACTTAAATGGTCTAAATACAGTGAATTTCCCACAAAGAAGGAGCTCTCCAACGCAGACACCGAGGAGGGAGTCTTCAAAAACATGTGAGGGAAGGTGGCAGAAACCCATATGTGTGCCAACCAGATGAGAAAAACTATGTGTTCATTTACAGAACACACGACTAACGGCAGAAGAGCGTCTGCAGGTAAAGCTCATTTAAAAAGCCTTTCTACATTATTGATCTGGCCCAGGTATCACCAAGGTGCATTATCGACTCAAAGTCAAAGTCAACGTTCTCTTTAAGGTTTGTTTTTCGTTTCTAGTGAACAGCTTAGTGTGTGGGAGGTGAAATGCACAGCATGTTGGGGAAAAAGGAAAAAAAAAAAAGAAAAGATGGTGTTTTCTGAAAAAAAAAAACGCTTATGAGTTCAAACACGGCAGTGAAATTAATAAATAACTGGGAAACACGTTATAAAACCTACACACAATTCACTATGTAATAACTATTTGTTACCTATTTGTAAATTATTTGTTAATGTATTGTTCAAACATAATTTATCATTAACAAAGCATTAACAATGAGCTGTAAAATTAGATTTATCTGTCTGTTAAAAATAATCTAATTTTACATTTATCTTTGGAAGACAGTATGAACCTTTATAAGACATTAAGAAATGTGTAACAAATGGTTAATACATAATAAACAAACACTAACAAATATGTAACACATGGTTAATACATAATAAACAAACATGTATTAATAGGTAACAAATGGCTAATACATAATAAACAAACATTTATTAATAGGTAACAAATGGTTAATACATAATAAACAAACATTTATTAATAGGTAACACATGGCTGATACATTGTGACTTGTGTGTAGGTATTATAAAGTGTTACCAATGACTGTAATGTGTGTAAAATAGGCCAAGTTTTCAGAGGGGAAATAATGATTTAGTCTGAATGACGGTGTGGTGTTTCTTTGCTTTTTGCTACAAAACTAGGATCACACCTGTAATTTGCCGCTTTGACAGGAGGACTGGCTGCACGTGTGAGGAACTATCACCCACTGTGACTTGGCTATGACGAGCTTTAAAGGTGTTAGAGATTTAGCTCCTAAGTCGTTAGCATAGAGGAGCAGCAGACATCAAACGCCAGCAGGAAGAAGGAGGGAATGTGTGCGACAAAAACCACAGCCTTGTCTGTGTGTGTGTCTGTGCTTGTATTCTTATCTTTATGGGGACTAGGCCTGTGTTAAAAAAATTTGATTTTACAATTCTGGATGTATTCACATATTGATTGTTTAGGATCGATTGATATGTCCAAAAAGAAATTATTTTTAGTAAATTTTTCCACCAGTGACTCCTGGCACGTCATTGAATTCACACAGGCACACTTGGTGTGTGACCTCAAACAAACATGGCGTCAGAGAGTAGTGATAGAGTTCGCAAAAACTTTTTGAAAACACCACCGTCTCTCAAGGCTCCAGTCTGGAAATATTTCAGGTTCCAAAAACAAAAAGATGTGTTTGACAACACCAATGCCATTTGCAAGTTGTGTTAAATCCAAGTTAAGTATTTTGGAAATACGACTAACTCGAACAAAGACTTGCAAAAACATCACTCTGGGATCAAGCTGTCTACAGGACAAACAGGACAGTAAATGAAGCTGAAAGAAACTTTAACACTGCCAGACAATTCAGCGCCATCTCATAGCGTAACCATGGTGATTGCGGAATTTGTCTGTAAGGACATGCAGCCGTACTCCGTTGTTGAAAACGAGGGCTTCAGGCGGCTTGTGACTTCAAACAATATTGTTTGAAGTCGTGGCTATGTGAGTCCAAACTTGGTCCTCATAAGACATATAAATGAGTATGTGTGTGTGTGTTTGAAATGATGGTTCTAAGCGCTAACCTTATGACTGAACCGCGGGCAAACAGCCGAGGGCACTGGTAAGATGTTTGTACCAAAGTGTTTTAGCTGTCATCACTTTCTGAATTTCATAGCGAGTTTATCTGATGACCGCGGGGCGCTGGGAAGAGGATATAGACAACACAGCAGGAAATGGGGAGGAGCCAATGAAGACGTGTGTACATGTGTTCAACCTTTACAGAGCATGTGGCGTCAGGAAAAAAAAATCTGCAGAAAGATTCTCTAGACTGAAGAAGAAAAACATGGAATAACTTACAATTTTTCAGAATTAAAAAAAAAAAACGTTTGGGATTGAATCAATAGAATAGAATACAACTGCCATTTTACACAGCAAACAGCAGAGAAAAGCAGCATGCTATAAGAGGTGCGAAGTTAAACCACGGATCGGGACAAAAAATATTTTAATTAACTTCAGGCGGGTTGTGATTGAAGTCCTAACAGCCGAGGCATCTTCATTAGACCTAAAAAATAATGGTGGGTGGGTTTGGTTCTGAAAATAGGTGAAAAATCGTAAATGAATAGAGATTTTAAGAAGCGGTTGCGGATGAAAATAAACGTCATCTGCGCATGTCTGGCGAGCTATTAAAACATGCAAAGGTCCATCTTCATGCAGTAAAATGTCACGGGATGATATTTCACGAGAGTTACGACGCTCCTGCCTAGAACAACCGACAATGGAAACACGTTCAAAGCGCAAATATACTTTGCTGAAACTTTAGAAATATCGCGATTGTTTTGCAAAAAACTGTCACGGAAACACAGCTACAGTGACTGAAACAATGTCTGTCGATTCCTCTCCTTGCGAGCGAACGACATCGACCTCCTGTGTGTTTGTTTGTGTTTTTTCTCTGAGTTGAGGTGATTTGAATCTGGCAGAAAAGGGAAAAAAAGAATCTTACATTTTTATAATTTTAAATAATTCACAATAAAAAAAAGGCTTAATAAAATCCAGGTCGTCTATTACTGTGTCACAGTAAAAAATAATCATACTTCAGCCTCATGTTGGTTAATGGGCATGAATGAAGGACACTGGTCCAGTTCATTAGCTCTGGAATCTGATTAAGACCAAAATAAGTCATAAAAAAAATGCCAGCGCTGCACTTTTAGAGGATTGAAATAAAACGACAGACACGGTGCCACCTTTTGTTTTTCCTAGTATGGCAGTGAAATGCAGGTCAGACTGTGCTGGTGCGACGGCAGGTTACACTTTCACACTGTTCACAATAAAAGCTGCCGAGTGACGCCTTCACCTGCAGTGCAGCGCCTCCAGCTTCAAGCATTTAATCAATATTTCATTAGGGAAAAGGAGCTTCTTTTGACATGACCCTATCATACAGGCTTTCCCACAGTGGGGGATACAGGAGGCTTTACGGCCAAGTGTGGCCCGCCCTAAGTTCCACTGCGACCCGTGGAGTGAAGAGCAAAACAATCCATGAAAAAATGACTTCATATTTTATTGTTGGTATTTTCTGTGGCTATAAATGATGAAAAGTTTGTTTTAGTGCAAAAACATATTAAATTCTGAAAATATTTACCATTTACAAACTATATTGTCACAGTAAATAAATAAATAAAATGAAAATAAAGACATTATAATAATAAAATACATATATAAAAAATAACTAATACAAATAAATAAATAATAAAATAATAAAAGTAAAACAATAAAAATAAAAAATACATTAAAAAACACAAAATAAAATAAAATACAAACTAGAAAAGACCTCCGCCAAAGTAGACCGCCCCACCACCACCCCGATCACCCCCAAAATGAAATCACTTCTTCCTGTTCACATTTCCAACATATCCTGAAAATTTCATCAAAATCCGTCCATAGGTTTTCGAGTTATCTTGAACACAGACAAACAGATAAATGCCTGCAAAAGCATAAGGAGGTAATAATTGCAGGAGTGTGATGTCACTATTGTTCACACATACATTATGATGTCGATGCTTCAACAACATATTGTGCAGCTGTACATGTAAGGATCAGAAATGTCCCCCCACCTCTGCTTTAGGGAGAAGAGTGAGCTGCAGATTTGGGAATGAGTACAGAGGCGGTGCAGCTGATCCATGTATCTGCTGAGGCTGACCCTCCCCTCACCGCTCTACCCTCAGCCCCCCGTGATGATGAAAGGAGGACGTCACACAGCGACCCCAGCCACCCCCCCCCGGCTCCTGTCCGGCACTGCAGAACCATTCTGCTCCTAATCTGTGTCCTCCCTCTTCTCTGATTATAACCAGATCCAACCACAGATCAATCACTTTTATATTTTATATATGACTAAAGCAGTGTCCCATTCAACTGAGGAGAGAGAGGGAGGGAGAGAGAGAGGGGGGCGGCAGAGAGAGGGAGGTAGAGACATCACACAACAATCCGATTCGATTCTCGATTCACAGTCTATGATCTGATTCAGGGTGATTCATAAAAATTTGTAAATGATTCAGCTCGATCCGATTCAGTAAGATTCGATACGATTCAAACAGATTCAGTTCAGTTTGATTCAATACAAATTGGCAATTTAACCGCAAGGACATATTTTATTTTGTTACTGAGAAGAAAAAGAAACACAAATATAATTTCAAAACCGTATACTTTTGTTTATTTAATCTCACAGAGACAATAGAGCAGGAACTACTGAACATACATTCACACAAACTGAAGTCTTTACAATATACTGTACCTGTAGATAACTGATATTAATGATAATACACCTGTAGATAACTGATATTAATGCTAATACACCTGTAGATAACTGATATTAATGCTAATACACCTGTAGATAACTGATATTAATGATAATACACCTGTAGATAACTGATACTAATGATAACACACCTGTAGATAACTGATATTAATGCTAATACACCTGTAGATAACTGATATTAATGATAATACACCTGTAGATAACTGATATTAATGATAATACACCTGTAGATAACTGATATTAATGCTAATACACCTGTAGATAACTGATATTAATGCTAATACACCTGTAGATAACTGATATTAATGCTAATACACCTGTAGATAACTGATATTAATGCTAATACACCTGTAGATAACTGATATTAATGCTAATACACCTGTAGATAACTGATATTAATGCTAATACACCTGTAGATAACTGATATTAATGATAATACACCTGTAGATAACTGATATTAATGATAATACACCTGTAGATAACTGATATTAATGCTAATACACCTGTAGATAACGGATATTAATGCTAACACACCTGTAGATAACTGATATTAATGATAACACACCTGTAGATAACTGATATTAATGATAATACACCTGTAGATAACTGATATTAATGATAATACACCTGTAGATAACTGATATTAATGATAATACACCTGTAGATAACTGATATTAATGATAATACACCTGTAGATAACTGATATTAATGATAATACACCTGTAGATAACTGATATTAATGATAATACACCTGTAGATAACTGATATTAATGATAATACACCTGTAGATAACTGATATTAATGCTAATACACCTGTAGATAACTGATATTAATGATAATACACCTGTAGATAACTGATATTAATGATAATACACCTGTAGATAACTGATATTAATGATAATACACCTGTAGATAACTGATATTAATGATAATACACCTACTTTTATAGTCGAGTAACTCAGTAACTCTGTTATTTATTGGGAGAATACACCTGTAGATAACTATAACTAATTACTTTTTTAAAGTAAGGTGCCCAACTCTCTATATTCTGTCCCTGCTGCCAAACTGATGTTCACAGTAAATGTTTACAGTGTTTACAGCAGAGGTGTCAAACATGCGGCCCGGGGGCCAAATCCGGCCCGCCTAAATTACACTAAGATATACATCATTTTAGTTCATGGTCCACATTCAGACCAATTCAGTCGTATAATATAATAACCTATAAATATTCTAAAAAAATATTGTAATATTGTAAACGTAATTTTTTTTTTTTCATTTACTGACACTAAAACAAAGTATAATTTCACGAAAAATCTCAATAATCAGAACAAATATGAAATATTGCAAATGTCTTAAGAGAAGTATTGGTAAGTATAGTTTTAATAATATTCCACCTATTACTAAATATTTTGTGTATCTGTAGATCCACTTTGATCTGTACATTAGAATGTAAATGATAAATTAAAGCCTAATATTGTTTGTTGTCATGGTGTAATTTTACTTTTTTCGCTCTAAAACAGAGATAAAAGTTTGGGGTTGACGTTATATATTAATATGTTTTTTTTTTTTATTTTATTTTATTTTTTTTTTTTTTATTGGTTCGGCTCACTTCAGATCAAATTTAGCTGAACGTGGCCCCTGATCTAAAATGAGTTGACACCCCTGGTTTACAGAGACAATAAAGGATTCAGATTTTGATTATTCGTGCGATTTGAGGGTCAATGGAAAAGCGATGAGCGCTTCCTGTCGTTCCTGCTGAAAACAGGTCTGTGGTCAGAGATAGACAGGAAGTCACTCATCACTCTAGATTTTCTCACCTGTCATCTCCTCTGTTTCTTTTTTCTTATCTCCCTCCCTCTCTCTCTCTTCCATTGTCTCTCCTCGCCCTCTATTCTATTCATCCCTCCATCACTCCCCCGTCTCCAATCCGCTCTGGCCCAGTGTGATCGATGAAGCAGGATTTCAGTAATCTGTTTCATTTGACATCTGTCTGCATCAGCCTCAAAGCTTTAAGCCTGGAATGAGCAAAAGAAGCTGCAGATTTTCAGACTTGCTCATCCTCTCACACACATGTGGACAATCTGTCGCTGCGGCAACCCGCCCGGATCAGCTTTTTATCTTGTTTTTCATCATCAAGCCCCTGATGAGTCACGTCCGAAAACACCAATAATGCAGGACGCCCCGCCCCCATTTTATTCTCCATGTCAGCGATGGACAAATGACAATCACATTTGTGATCTTTCACATCCGAGGCTCCGTCCATATAACCACACAATGAGGTTTTGTTTCATACCGGATAGAAAAGATATTGCGTCCAAACTAGGAATGGAACAGTAACGTATCATGTAAACAGGGCAATGAAATGCGTGTTGAAGATGATGCAATACACATGCCACACCTCTAGGTGCACTATATAGCTTAAGTTATACCTCCGGAACTGGACAAAATTCATCTTTCCATTCCTGACGTTGCTCCTGGAACTGGTATTTGTGTCTTTGTCCGCATAATGGATGTTGTGTTTGAAATCCTTTATGAGGCGCTAACAAGTCGCATTGCTGAGGGTTCAAGGAACAGTCTGACAAATGCCCTATTCACACGGTATAAGTATTACCTATGGACCACTGGTCATTTGGAATAATTACGGAGAATATCTGAATTCTTTGTCCCGTGTGAATACGCCATGTCTGTGATTTGCTCAGTAATAATTCCGCCACCAATTACCTACTGTGTTTTGGCAAAAAACAGACATCCAGTGATAATTCAAGTCCTGTGTTTATGAGAATGTCTGTGTTTGTGATTTCATTTACGTGCCTCTTGTCTTTTTCTGGAGTCAATAATGGAGTAAGTCACCGAAATTATGATTAGCAGTATTTCGGGGGCCAGTGGTAGGCCTATCCTGTGTACTTTCTACAAGATGAGCAAAAACAAATCCCGAGAAGAATTCCAAAAAACAAAGCACAATCTTTAACTGGATGGTAAGGAAAATGTGGTCACGCTAACCCACATGTACACTAATATTCATAACTATCTGAAGTTTTCTCTACAGATTCAGCAGAGAGGGAGCAAGAGGGAAAGTTTCTGTTAAGAACTGCCCATTCACTTCCATTGTAATCTGGAGACTGTTTTCATCTGCACTGTGCCTGCTCTTATTTTGAAAGCGTAGAGCAAATTTATAGACTGCATCCCTACCAATGGTATTTTCTCCCTTTGTGGATATAGTACTATTCTTATGCATACTTTGTTTTCATACTACCTTATTAATGTGTTGAGATGAAACAGGATGTTGTTAATTTATGACATGTCCGGTCATTTATTTTGTAATTTGCATCAATTACAGACTTTTGTTTATCCCGTCTGAGTGCACCACACAATAACACAGGGGTACGGGGGTAACTACGAATTACCAGTGATCCACAGATAATACTTATCCCGTGCAAATAGGACACAAGTTGTATACATGAGTTTGAAAACTTGGATCTTAATGGCACTAAGGCAATAATTGGAATTTCTCTAAGTGCATATAAACGAACTGACCGGCTCCATCAGTAACATCTCTGAAGAACAGCTGATTATTGAGGATCGATGGTGCTCTGGAACAGCTCCAAATAACCGGCGAGCTGTCCAGCGGTTGAAAACAAATGGGTCGAACTGTGACTATGGTGAGTTTGCACGGAGACACTTTGTGTAAATGTGATTTTTACTTACCATGTAAAAATAGGAGAGACAACAGCCGATGGTCCAGAAGACGGAGCCCGTCTTCACCGACTTCACCTGAGAGAAAAAAAAAACAGAAACAAAAGAATGATGCAACAGTCACACTGGTACTCATGTCATACATATATATATGCGCTAATGTTAAATAAGACATGCAGACCTTCAGGCTACGTTGAGGTACAAAACAAACTACACCACAACTGAAACAGTAAGAGAGACGAGAGGTGGTGATACCAATATCTAACCCCAAATATCTGATATAGCCTGATTCTTTGTCAGTTAAAAAGAAAAAAATATATAAATTGGTTGATATTCGATATTAATGATGGACTATATATTGGCTGGCTGATATATCAGGCCAATATTCAGATAGATTTTTTTTCTTCATTGGTATTTATGCTGTTTTTCCATCACCATGATTTACCGCCAGGGGAAGGAAAAAGAGAAAAAATAAGAGAAATAAGGGGAGAAAACTTACAATTATTTATTTTAGTAAAATAAGACATGCAGACCAGAAGAAAGGGGGGAGAAAACAACAACAGAGAAGCAAAGAAGAGAAAAATGGGCAAAATGGGAAAAAAGAAAAGAAAAGAGGGGAAAGAAGAGAACAAAAGAGTGGGGAGAAAACAAAAAAAAGGGGAGGAACATGAAGAGATAAAGGGAGATTATAAAAAGGGAGAAGAACACAACTTTAAAACACAGACACACACACGCACTTTTAAAATACACATACACATACACATACAGAGACACACACACATTTAAAAACACACACAGACAAACACACAAAGATAGGCAGACACACACACACCTACACCTTTAAAACACACACACTTTTAAAAGACACACACGTATAACGATAGGCATGTACACACGCACACTCACACACTCACAGAGACACACACACCTTTAAAACACACACACACACACACACACACACACACACACACACACACACACACAGCTAAGTCATGCTAACTGCTAACACTTGGACTAAAGCTGTCAAACCTCTTACATAATCCCCCTGATCCCAATTATTTGAGCAAATTGTAATTATTTTTGCATAATCATAATAATTGCTTTCATTCAGCTGGAGGAAAAAAAATCTAACAAATGTCATATTTCCATCTCTATTTGCACATGATTTCATAGTTTGCACTTTGACTGGGGCTGTTTTAATACCATCCCATGTGCCCCCTTCATCTGATACGCTTTAATGACACCTGAGTGGTTTATCTGAAGACTCATCTCCAACCATTTAACCTCCGATATTCAACTGACCTTGTTTTGATGAGCTTCTACCAGCTCCAGCTTCAGCCCTATAGAGCAACAGGCCAAAAATGCAGCTTTGCTTTAAATACATATTCATTGCTGGAGGTCATTTACTAAATAAATTGTGTATATGCGATGTTTTCTAACATAATCTTCAATATTTGTGAAAAAACAAAAACAAAAAACACAAATTAATCGAACCAGACAAATCATTCATCTCAATTATTTTCTAAGACAATATATATGATGGTGACAGTACAAGTTAATAGCAAATAGTCAATCAACCAACAGTCCATTAAAAGACAATTAATCTGCAACTATTCAGTTCATTACTTTGGTGAATTTCATTGCACAAATGATTGGCAGCTTCTTAAAAAACATCCATCTCTGACGCTGTGTCACAATCTGATACGTGTCTGACTGAAGGATCATGTTAATATTTTAATACCTACCCGACTTTTCTTTTATCTTACTTTTGCAACAGATAAAAAACAATTAATGAAATAAAATTAATTACAACTCGAAAAGCTCAGAGAGTGCATACTCCGCCAAGGTAGATCAGCCCAACCGGCCCACCACACACCAGAGATGAGAGTGAGGGGCCGTTTACACCAGGACGATTGCGGCTAAATACGACGGCACTCCTTCCAGAGTGGGACGTATTGAAAACGCTTTGGGTTGTGTCTCCGTCTAAATGGCAAGAAACCAACATGTTCACATTGCGTGCATCTTTACATCACATATGTTCACGTCACATACACTTACACCTAAAATTCATACACTGAGCAGGTACAGCAACAAACATGTGGGACAACCTGGATCCCACAGATCTTCCAGCTGCACTAGCATTAGCATTAGCACAAGCAGCTCTAGTAAATGTGCAGGAGTCATTTCAGCACATACATTATATGCATACCATAGCCGAACAGAGACAGGAGTACAATTACATATGTCAAAAACAGAAAAGGACACGTCGGCGGTCTATCACGGTACCACATAGCAGCCTGGCATGACTACCCAATCGATTTCGCCTACTGTTGCGTCTTTGATTACTGTTGTGTCTTCACCGGAGCTAAGGAGCTAAGCCAGGAGGCGAAGCTCTCAATTTTCTGGTCCATCTACGTTCCGACCCTCACCTATGGTCATGAGCTTTGGGTTATGACTGAAAGAATGACATCACGGGTACAAGCGGCCGAAATAAGTTTCCTTCGTAGGGTGGCTGGGCTCAGCCTTAGAGATAGGGTGAGAAGCTCGGACATCCAGGAGGCACTGGGAGTAGAGGCGCTGCTCATCCATGTCCAAAGGAGCCAGATGAGGTGACTTGGGTATCTGGTTAAGATGCCTCCTGGACACCTCCCTGGGGAGGTGTTCCGGGCATGTCCATCCGGGAGGAGACCTCGGGGCCGACCCAGGACACGCTGGAGTGATTATATCTCTCGGCTGGCCTGGGAACGCGTCGGGATTCCCCTAAAAGAGATGGCTGAGGTAGCTGGAGTGAGGGAAGTCTGGGTGTCTTTGCTGAGGCTGCTGCCCCTGTGACCCAGACCCGGATAAGCGGGAGACGATGAGACGAGACAAGAAGGATGATACTGAAATGTATGTTCTGTGTTGACCACTAATCTGCACCACACAGCTGTTATATACTGCTGAGGATTGTTTTTCATATTGCAATATATATCACATAGTTATAAAAATAAAATTGTCCCTTTTTTTTTTCTAATATCGTGCAGCCCTTATACATCATCAACTGAACATAAAACATCTCCACTCATTGCCAGAGTTTTGCCAAACACACCCAGCTGTGATCATGACTGGAGCTAAAAAAACCAAACAAACAACAAAAAGGTCATGTGATCTTTAGTCCAAATCACTCAGCTGCATAAATAATTACTGTGAATTGCCGGTTGTCTTGTGATGAACGAGCCTTTGTTCTGCTTATGTACACAGTAGTAGAAACAAACACGTGACGCCACTTAGACAGCTGTGATTTCCTCTGACACGTCTCCCTTTCAAGCCGGGCCAAAGCTAGCATACAGCCGGGTGTTAGCCGATTCACAGCCATGTATTAGCATGTTCCGTCTGAAGCGCCGCTGCCCCTCAGCTGTCTACGCTTTGTGACGATACACAAGTCGCATAGTGCGATACAAGGCCGGCTAATTAAATGTGAGCCGCGGAATGGAGTGGAATTATTTCGACAACAAAGCCAGCGTGGTGCGTAGGGTTAAAGCTAATGTGTGTGTGTGTGCATTCATGTTATGAGACACCATAGTGTTAAAAGGGGCAGCTCTACTGGGTCTGAGAGGATTCAATTATAGATTATAGGGGCATGATGTGTGTGTGTGTGTATATGTGTACTTGTATTCCTATCTTTATGGGGACATTGATATGTTTACACAGTCATGCTATGGGGATCTCTGACACTATGGGGACCAAAATTTGAGTGCCCACAATGTTTAAATATAAATATAGGTCCCCAATAGTAAAACATAAATGTGATTGTGTGAAGTATGCAAATTATGTCCCCTATGACCTATGAATGTATTAACATTTTTTCTGTTGAAGTCCCCAAAACCATGAGAGAATCAAGTGCAAATCAAAATAATATATATATATATATATATATATATATATATATATATATATATATATATATATATATATATATATATATAAATTTGCACCTGTTTCTCTATATATGTACATATATGTATGTGTGTATGTATGTGTGTGTGTGTTTACACTACTACCCAATGGCTACTTTACCTACAAGTGATGATTCCAAAGTTATGTCCTCATGAGGCATGGAAACCAGTGTGTGTGTGTGTGTGTGCGTGTGCGTGTGTGTGTGTGTGTGTTGGGGGGGTAAACACAGATTAAGCGGGAAGAGCTGAATGGGTTATTAGTGGATAAACTGGAGAAGTGGGATAATGAAAATTGGGCTGAGAATTGAGAGAAGGGCTCTGTGCTCTAAGACAATAGGGAAAAATGAGAGAGAGAGAGAGAGAGAGAGAGAGAGAGGGAGAGAAAGAGAGAGAAAGAAAGAGAAAGAGAGTGTAGAAGAAAAAGGGAAGGGCAACGACCAAAAAAAATAAATAAATAAAAGGAAGGTGGAGAAACCAAGAATGAAAAGGCGAAGAGCAGAATGCAGCGAGAATAAAACAATAGAAGAGACAAAAGACGACATAGACAATTAAAGGGAAAGGAGATGGAAGAAAGACAGGAGTTTAGGAAGAAGAAAAAAACAAGGCGCTAAGACAAATGTGGCTAAATGAGACTGATAATGGAAAGCAGTGGTGCATGGCCTGGATGATTGTTTTTCGGGGCCCTCGCCAAATAGAATGGCAGACGTGAACGGTCATACGAGAGTATAGTGGGTTGTTTTTTTTTCTTTTCTTGATGGCGCATCACCCTCAGAGGCGGTGATGACTGCCTGGAGGAACACCTGCCTCCCTTGGAGATATATTGTCCATGTGCACGGAATGACAAGAAACCATTAGAATAATGCAGGCACAAGCAGATGGCCCGACTACACACTTCCTGTTTTGTGCTCAGACTGTTCCCGGATCAAATCAAAAGCTAAACAGCGACTTTTTGTAGCCTGGCTTTCGTCGACCCTCGTGTGTTTCCGCTCAGCTTTGTGAGCTTTACACAAGGGTCTGGTAAACCACCGTAGACATTCTGTGGTCTCCGGTCAAATCGTGGATGGACCAATCAGGATCGCTGGGCGTGATTTTAACAGTTATGACGTAAAGAAGACTCTCAACACAGTAGCTTTGAAAAACATGGCAGCGAGCATGAAGGAGACTGAACTCTGCAATTTCAACAGTGTTGTCGAAACTATCGCATATTGATTCTTTAAAAGATTAACAGAAAACAGTTTAGAAAGAATTTATTAGTGGCAAGGATCTTATGGCTCTTCTCCCAACCGGGTATGGTAAGAGCTTCTACTTCTATGTTACATGCTGCTTTCAATGTGATTCGTTGAAGTAGTATGTCATTCAAAATGACAAGCACCTGGTTTCTCCAATCAGGGCAAATTATTTTGATTGACAACCCCACCTTAACAAAGAGAAGTTAATGGTGCTTTCCCAGATGTAAGATGTGAGCAGTCATGAGAAGCATCCATACATCTGGCGTCAGTCAGGTTACACTTTTTGCACTCTTGCTGTGAGGCACCTGGTTCGATTCCCACACCAGACCTTTCTGTGTGGAGTTTACATGTTCTCCCCGTGTCTGCGTGGGTTTAGGGTTAGGTTAGCTTCCACCATTCAAACACATGCACTGATTGAACCAAGATGGTTACGTCGACTTTTTTTTTTTCTTGTCCTGTGATGTCAGCTTCCAGACCTCAATAAAACTGTTCATATCTGTTGTAGGCGGCTGTGGTTGGTAGAGCGGATCATCCAATGACCGAAGGGTTGGCGGTTCGCATCCCGGCTCTGGCTGTCCACATGTCGAAGTGTCCTTGGGCAAGACACTGGTGTATGAGTGTGTGTGAATGGGTGAATCTGAGGAATTATAAGCGCTTTGGACACCCACTGGTGTATAAAATCTGCTATATGAGTACAGTCCATCGACCATTTAAAGGAGCCTCTTCAACTATGTAGAAACTTATGTCGAAAACCAGACAGTGAACTAACTGCAAAATATCCTGCTGTTGGCCTGAAGGCCTTGTGTCCCCCGTCCTACAAGTGACAAAAAGTACCAGTCATCATCAAACTTGCGCAAGAGAGGCATGTGTGGTGTGAATTTGATCCTCCATCAAAGCTGTCAAAAGTCATTGAGAGTACAGTGTTCCTGAACAAACGCATGGACGGATGAACAACATGTCTTTGTACAACGCCAGGACTACGGGGGACAAAAGGAAAAAGACGGGAACAGGTTATATTAAAAAAATGTGTTGTGCCAGGTACAACAAACCCTTACTGTTGCGACAATGGGTCAGATTGTGGGTCTAATGTACACGGGTACTGGCGGGTATGGGTTTGTAAAAGTGGACCCATGTCAAACTCTGCTCCACAGTCGTCAGTTTTCCCCACACACTAAGATTGAAGAAGTTTAACATTTACAATTGTCGGCCCTGACCTTTTTCAAAGCCGATTATTGAGTCAATTTCACTCTTAACTCACCTCAGAACACAGGATTATCTTATAGGGCAATGAGATATAATTTAAATAATCTGGTTTTTGCCGTACTTGGTTTGGAAAAGGGAAAATCGGGACAAAAACAGGCAGATTATCTTTAAGTGTGTAGCCCACCTAAAGGCTCACTTTTAAGGCTGAAAATATTCACGGTTTAAACGAAACGGATGACTTTTGGTCTGGGCCAGTTGATGTCGGTGTAATAAAAATAATAGAGTGAGTGGTTTATAATTATGCATAATGATTATGAATGGTGATTAGAAGTAGTGACTGATGTGAATACATATAAACACCAGATGAAGGTGAGTGCAGGGCAGTGGCTTTACACATGTTTAAGGAACCACTAATGCACATTTATCTACAGGTCCTCATAGAAGTGAAGGCTTTAAGTGTGTTTTTAAAACACATATTGTGCAAAATTCTGTTATTTTTCACCCTTAAGTACATGTTTTTTTGTTTACTTTGTGTGTGTAGAAGAGTGCACCACACAACTGGAAATACTAAATAAAAATTTACTATTTCCAGTTATGTGGTGCTAAAACAAACTGTCAAACAGATTAGCGGTCGACGCAGAACATACAGTATCTTTCAGTGTCTTCCTTCTTGTTGGCAAAATAATTAAATCAAATGAACAATTAAAAATATGAAATAAATGTTTTTATTTAAATAAAAGAAAAGTAACTAAATATATAAATAAAAAGCCCAAAAAACATACATAAAAATGTAATTAAACAAATTAATTTAAAATAAATTTAAAATAACAAAAAATATCTACAAATAAATTACATGTACATTGCGATGTCGATGTTCAAACAATATACGACTTTCCTTCACGCTTGCATTAGCTATTTCCCCGTCATGTTTGGTACCGTTGGAAAGATCGGGATTCTCTCTAGACAACCCTTAAATAGAAATCTACATAATTATAGATTTGAACCAATAGGAGGCATCAGAACAAAGCCTTCTCCAGTAAACAAAATCCCTTGTTGCTAGGGCGATGTTGAAAAAAAAAAGCCTCTGATTGGTTGAATTAGTGTCACAGAAGCATTTTTAATAAGCTTTCAGATAAATATAAAATTAAAAAAAAAAAATTATTTGATCCTAGTGACTAGTTTATTTATTAATGTTGCACCGATCAATCGGCTGCTGATCATCATCAGCCGATATTGCCTATAAATAGCCTGATCTGTGATCGGAAAAACATACAGATCAAAAAGGCGATCATGTGATGTTAATTTTTAGACCATTTTTCAACAGGCAATCACACTGCTGAACAGGTGCATCTCATCTTGACTGTTTCTGTACTTTTTAAAATATAGCTAATCAATAGTTTTATTTCTTTGAACAACGTACACTCTGCTAAAAATTCCCTCTGTGATCGGCAGTGATTGTCAATCAGCAGAACAAGTTTTTTGGTGATCGGTATCGGTGATTGGGCAAAAAATACTGATTGGTGCATCACTAATACACACAACACACACACACACATATATACACACTCATAAATTTAAATAAATTAAATTAATCATGCTTGAAAAGGAGTAAGAAGTAAATACTTATATACTCCTACGCCCAATCTTGACTCCCTCTGAACTATATGTAGAAATTATTTTAGATGAATATCAATGTAAATAATAGTAATAATAACTGCATAATGTATTAAATCCTCACTCTCATATACACATTTGGTTCTGCAAGATGGTCGTCTTTATTCTCCTGCTCTAAACATACAAGGCTGCATGAGTCTTCTGTTGTTGACATCTTAATAAACTTGGCAAAAATGTTACCGGTAGCTAATCATATCACTGCTATCAAACTACATAAAATGGCTGAATGTTGTGGAGTGGAACACTCTGTGACCTGGAGGGGGGCTGGAATTGAATCTTCCAAAGCTCAACAGTGAATTTGAGGTGATCTTATAAAGATTAAAGGCTTGTTTGCGGAGCTGAAGGCATTTATTGTTTAGACCGAACAGACGGCTTTTAGTCTGGGCCAGTTGATGTCGGTGTAATAAAAATAATAGAGTGAGTGGTTTATAATTACGCATAATGATTATGAATGGTGATTAGAAGTAGTGACGGGCCTGATGTGAATACATATAAACACCAGACGAAGGTGAGTGCAGGGCGGTGGCTTTACACACATGTTTAATGAACCACTAATGCACAGGTCCTCATCGAAGTGAAGGCTTTAAATCTGTAGTCAGTCAGATATGACGTGGATGAGAAAAGAAGAGCAGAGCTGGACACTTCATTATCAACTACGTTCATTTTCATGTTTACCTTCACCTTTTGTGTTGTGTGCAGAGCACTTTACTTCCCAAAGTCTGGTTCAATTATATTATAGCTGAATACATCTGAACAGACTCACATATAATGTGCATTTTTTTGGGGAAACATGGCTCCTGATATGATCTGTAGGCAACATTATTCAGCTTTTTCACCTGGTCTGGTGTTAAAAAGGCAAGAGAAAAATTGGGAATATCGAAGAATCGCAATTGAAATTGAATTGGCATCCCAAAAATCGTAAAATCGAATAAATAAATGGGGATTGAAGGAGGCTGAGTGGTTGCTTTTGAGTACTTTTAACGGGAAGCTCTCTAAAAACCCCTGCACTATTTATGAGCCTGCACCTAAATCTTATTGTACATTTTGTAAAGTGACAAAGTATCTGCTCTAACAGAAACCATTTTGAAACCTGCGACTATTGAGCGGTAGTCATATGTTTATTAATTTCCCCTCAAAAAACAACACAAAAACAAGCTAACCGTAAAACAGTGTGTTGTGCTGTAGGTGAGAGACTTATCATTTTGTAATGCAGCTCGTCCAAGTTTTATTTCAGAGATGAAATTCACCACATATCGAGTTCATCCAACTGCAACCCTCTGCCGAGATTGCTGTGTTGAACGCGAGGCCGATAATCAGAGTGAATTTTATTTAGCGCTGTTCATTAAGCCGTGCACAACATGGGCTCTGTGTAAACCAGCAACAAATGAACAGTAAATCAATGTGTCGTTCCAGATTAGCTCAAAGATTTCGTGCTTTTTTTGATTAACTTTTCCTCCAACTAGTGGGTGTAATAGCTTTGACAGATGCAGATATCTATTGTATCGACTGGAAAACTCAAAAGGTGAGAATTACAGTGTGTTATTATAGGATTTCAACATCTACCTGACATCCCTGCTTCCTTTGGTTTAATCTTTTTTTCTTTATTTGAAGGAATGACATTGTTTGATGGTAGAAAAAAATATATAATTTCCTCTTTGATGTTCTTTCTGGCTGCAATACCTCAATTATAAATGTAGTCTCATATCCAAGCGAATGTTATTTGTTTCTGTAAATAATTGCATGTATGAAAACAATGATACACCGATGGATCAGGCCGATATTTCCATGTTGTTGTTTTTTGTTTGTTTTGCTTTTATTGGATCGGTATAGGCCTTGTTGAATTTTATTTATTTATTAGCTATGCACATTCGTCTGCAATTTTTTATTTTGTTGTATTGATTGAGTGATGTTTCAACACAACAACCCCCTCCCCCTTTGTAGACATTTTGACCTCATTTAACCTATCTCTTATCATTGCAAAAAACACATTTTTGGTGACTGTGACCTTTGACCTGCATTCACACAAGACATTGTCGGACTTAACATATATAACATATAATGTATGTCTATAACCCTGCTTTAAAATAAAGGTCATACATTTTGCAAATATACCATTTGCTTGACATCATATAACATCATGGATCCTATCGGTGTTATCTTATCTGATGTCCAAAGGTAAGATGAAGACAATGAAAAAAAAAAAACACCTGATACTATTTGGTCTGGATTCTGAGATATCACCACTTATGTGTTTTAGCTGTTGACCTTCACTGTGACCTTGACCTTTGACCTTTATAACTCAAAATGGAATGTTTTCTTCCTTGACACGTTATCAATCATCTCTGAAAGTTTTATCAAAATCCGTCAGTAAATTTTTGAGTTATCTTGCAAAAAACTGATAAACTAATAAACAGACAAACAAACATAACCCCCTTCGTGGAAGTAATAAAAGAAATGCTGCCATTCAGACTGTATCCATGCTTACCAGATGTATAACTTTGCTCTCTCTGATATGAAATTAGCCTAAAACTCCATCTTGGTCTCTTTATACACAAACACAAAACAAACTTTTCCAAAAATCTTCACTTTTGCTGGAGTTTTTATAGAGGAAAAAACTTGTTCATGTATAAACGACAGGTACAAATGAAGGCAAATATTGGCGTTGTCAAAAAAACCCGGGTATGTGTAAACAGGCCTGAGCATATCCACTTTATGTCAAATATGGAGAGAATGTATGATTTTTCCATCTTCATCTCCCAGTGTTTGTTTCCACTGGTCTGAGCAGCTGCGTCGTGTTGCATCAGGACATAAAGCGGAGACAACAGGCGCACGGGGCCGTCCACCTGGACACTAAACTGGAGGTCAGCACCAGATCGGTGACAGCGAGCGGGTTCAGAAAAAGGCCACAGATTTGGCCACGAGCTCAACTGTGGCTGGTGACTCATCCCACCCAAAAACCACATGCCGAGACCCGTCCATTCCTGCTTTGACAACGTGACATAAACGAGGGCGAGCGAGTCCTTGGACGGACAAAAGGTCGCCTCCGAGCTGGCGGCGAGGCAGGGCGTGACGAAGGCCCCGCATCACTGCTGTTCCATGGATGAAAGCAGTGGAGCATAAAGTAAAAAACACCTTTAAAGGTAAAATAACAACTGGACAAACAACCTACGAGTAACGATTAGAGAGTGTGTAGTGTTTGAGCAGCGACGTCGTAATATACGTGTTCGCAATAGTCACATCTGCAAGTCCTGGAATTATTTTTATTTATTTTGTATTAGTTCTTATTTATTTGTGTATATTTATATTTCCTATTTGTTTATTTATTTTACTATTTTTAATTTATTTTTATTCATGTATTATTTTTGTTTATCTTTTTTTTATTCATTTATTTTTAATTTTTTACTATTTATTTTATTCATTTTTTTGTCTTATTTATTTATTTATTCTTTTGTTCACTTATTTATTGCGGTATTTATTTATTTTTATTAATTTATTTTTTCATTAGTTTTTAATTTCTTATTATATCTTTTTAATTTTTAATTAATTCATGTATTTATTTTTTTTTATTAATTTTTTTACCACCGCTATACAAGTATTTTTTTCATATTGCAATATATCGAAGAGTTTTTAAAAAAAAACTAAAATCTTAATGTCACTTTTTCCTAATAAGGTGCAGCTCTATTATCACTGCTCGGTGACTGGCTGTGTTACGCGTTAATGAAAGCTTTTCACTTCGTCTGCTAAAATACCCTTGGACGACACAACACTGGTGTTTTTCCCGGTCAGCAACTCGTCAGATGTGTGGAGTCACCGTCTACTAATGACAAACTATTTACAGAAAAGGTTGTGCACTCGAAGCAAAGGACCAAAAGACATCCCAGAATTAACACTGAACAGACATGAATACATTCATCACTGTACAAATGAGGATTAAAAAAAGACTAATGCTGTTAAAATTAGTGACTGAATGATACAGATTTTTTTTTTTAATATCAGTCTTATGGTACGGTGATCCCAGGCCAATCTGTTTTCTGTATTAGTCCCTCAGTGGTGGAACACACTCACAGAGTCCATAACAATAGCATCATCTCTTTCAACCTTCAAGAAACATGTGAAGACTCTCCTCTTTCATGAATATCTACTACACTGATGCCTCTCCTCCTTTGTGATTATCACATGAATATCTACTGGAGCGGAGGGGGGGTACCAAAAAAAAAAAAGAAAAAAAGAAAAATACGACCTCCTAATCATTGGCCTCCCTCACCCAATCCACCCCCCACATGCATCTCCATTGACAACACATCCCTAACTCTCTCTCTCTCCACACTCGCAACCTTGGCATCATATTCGACACCACCCTCAGTTTCTCCACCTCAAAAACATCACCCGTATCCGTCCATCTCTCTCCCTCTCCACTGCAGAAACACTCATTCATGCTTTTAGCATCTCCAGACTAGACAACTGCAGTATCTTCTCTATGGTTTTCCCTCCAAACACCTAAATAAACTCCAGCTCATCCAGAACTCTGCAGATCGTCTCCTCACCCACTCACACCATCACATTACTCCTGTCCTCCAACACCTTCACTGGCTCCCCATCAAACATAGAATCACATTTAAGATCCTCCTCCTCACCCATAAAGCCCTCCATCACTAGGCCCCACCCCCCTGCCTCACTGACCCTCCTACCGCCTCATGTCTCCTCCCGCAGCCTCCGAACCTCTGCTGCCCACTTTCTCGCCCAGCCGCCCAAAACCAAGCACCGAACCTGGGGGGACAGAGCCTTTTCCGTAGACCTCTGGAAGTCAACCCCCAAATATTCGTCTCTGTTCCGACCTCAACACCTGTAAATCCCTTTTGATTTAAAACTAATTTATTCAAGATTGCTTTTAATGTTTGATTACATTTATTCTGTCTGCTTTAATTTGTGATTGCTCCGTTTTCTATTGTTTCTTTTTATTGTAGTTGGACTCTTATTGTTCTATTTTTACTGCCTGTAAAGCGTCTTTGAGTGCCATGAAAAGTGCTATACAAATAAAATGTAATATTTTTATTATTATGATTAAAAAAAAACATTACTAACCCCAGAGAGCATTTGCACTTATTGGTCTGTATAGGCTATATATTATGTCCTCTACTGCAGTGTTTTCCAACCTTTTTGAGGCACGGCACATATTTGACATTAAAAAAAAATGACAAGGCGCACCGCCAAACAGAAATGTCACAAAAAGTATATTTATTGAAATATAATGCAAATTTACTCTGGCTGTACTTATTCTGTAGGAAACCTGGGCCTGTTTTGTTAAATGCAAAGCTGATATTCTTGCAGTAATTGAAGAAAAAGACACACAACTGTTGTTATATAGATCTATAATTATACTGCTCACTTATAGAACCAATAAATTGAAATTGGATAATCTTCTATGGAACACCTGGTTCTTTCTCACATCACACTTATGTGCCACTGGTTGGGAAACACTGCTCTATTGTAAATCGCTTTGGATAAAAGAGTCTGCCAAATGTAATGCTAATGCTAATGCTACTTCAGATTCAGTGCAATAGGGAGCCTAAGTCTCCGCCCTTTCCGGTCAGTCCACTGGGTTAGGGTTAGCATGGTTTAACATGAGAGTGGATGAGGAGAAAATAATTATTTTCTGGTCCACTTTACTTTATGTCCTGAATCACACATTTGTTGTACTTCAATTAAAATCATAACCAATGATGTGCGTTTGGAGTTTCTTTGATACGTGTTTTGTGTTTTATTAGCGTGTAAAAATATGTCATTATTTGGACTCTGTTTGGACTACATATCAGACGTCACATAGTTGACGTCAAAGAAGAATCTTTCCCTGCAAACTTTTCAAAACCGTATACCGCCATTTCTATTTTTCATTTGTAAATGCCTGTGTGCTTTGTGCCCCGGTGTAATCACAACACCATTTCCACATGTTCCCTCTACCGCTTCCCGGCTGACGAGAGCTTGTCCCGCATGCTGGCTCTCACTCGACCAACTATCTCTCCCCCGGAGTAGCTGCCACTTTCCACATGCCCCGATTTAAAGTGGTTTTCTACACGTTTGATGCTCTTGCCTTCGTCCTGAAAGAAGGAGGTGAAGCTCGCCAAAGTCACAGCCATTTTCAAAGAGTTTGATGGTGAAGCTTGGTGGTGACGTCATATTTGTGAGACGAACGTTGTAGTCCATTACTTACTCTCACATAAAACCTAACGTAACCTGATGCCTGTCCAAAGTGAGTGCTTTATCAATGTGAAAATGTATCTTTAAAATTCACAGACGTCATATGTGAAAACCGTAGCACATTTCAAACGGGACCAGAAAATTACTTTTATCCCTCCATTGACTCGCGTTAATTTTTTTAGGGCACTTATGTCCCACTGCCCGGAAATCGACCCGAAATAGAATCGCGTCACTTAGGCTCCCTATGGAGGATGGTCTTAACCCCTCCTGGGTGACGCCAATGTCCTGGTGACGTGTATTGGACAGACTTTTGAGTGTCTCATTTCTCTGTTGTTTTCTATCAATGGCTAATCCACCAGTGGAGGGGACACACCACGCAGCAAAGGCAGCATGTGTTGGTAACTCGGGGTGACCCATCAGATTCCAAAAGGAGCGTGGAAAAGTGTTTTTTCAGCAGAATGACACCTTTAATATTATCCTCTGTTTGAGTTTGTGTGGCAGATTGTTGTAAAAGCCTGTGCCGTGACAGTGAGTGCTTGAAAACGGTGGGTGTTTTTGAGTTTGTCTTACTGTAAAATTGTGATGAGATATTGTTATAGAATGTTACATTATAGTTATTGTTGTTTTTCTTGTGTGTCTGAGTTTCTCTCAAAAGCTCTTCGGCGCATCCCAGGGTGTCCCATTCCACATAATATAAAGATGTAATATTCTTACTTGGATCTTTAAAATATGTGAATGAAATGAACCAACGAACAAACATCAATGAGTAATTTTTGAAAAGAAAAGGTGAAAAACAAAAAGTAACAACCTCGTTTCATACAGCCTTTCACTGCAAATAATAGTTATGACTTTTTAAAGATGGGCTCCTTTTTTTTTTTCCCCTCCCCCTCTCTAAACCTTGATAATGGTTTTCTTTTCACTGGATTGAGCTGAAACTTTCTACTGAACATCCCAGTAAAAACCTGAATTTCTTCTAAATTGTTCTTTTAAATGGTTCTCGCAGCGAGCTAGCGGATAGCTGGGTTTTCATGTGAGCCAATTAAAAAACCCAGTGGCATCCATCAAACATGCCTTTGTGTTTGATTTCTGGACAGTTTAAGGTTAACCACAGCCTGGGTCTACGACTGTAGGGTGTTCAGTAATTGACTCGCCAAACTATTAGCAAAGACAGAACATTTGTCCTGAGCGTTGATGTACGACCTCGTAACTGCCTCCTGTAGCGGGGGCATTTAACAGCTGCAGGCGGGAAGGGGGAAATATCAACGCATGATACATGTTTAAATACTGGTTGGGTGTTTTGTACCTTTGAGACTTTGTAATCGTGAGGAGACAGTGAATGAGGACAAAGGAAGAACCTGCAGTAAAGGTCACAGAACCTGGGAATCAAACTGGGAGCGGCGAGGCACGACGAGCACACACCTCATTATGTTTAGCTACAGACTTCAATATGGACTTCTGTATGGAGTGTAATTTGGAACAAAATTAAGTCTATTCACAGTAAAGTAAAGTTTATATCCCTGAAATGTGGAGTGTGATGTACAGTAATGGTTTTGCATCTGCCGTGTTAAGACGATCACTTTTGAACAGCTGGACGGATTTATCCCGAATTCGATGTGCTAATATAAACCCCCCATTCATTGTTGTGGTTATGTATGGCCCGATTATACAATGCTTGTTTTTGAAAAAGTAGATGTTGCTCTCTCCATCAACACTAATGCCATTCACCAAAGCCACTGCCCACAGGAGATAAAGTGACAACAATTTAGAGGGATACAAATTCTTCAACTTTTGGTTTGTGAAATTATGGAATCTATGCTATATAGAAATATAACATTTATGTCCATAGCCTTAACACAATTATCAGGGTTGTCAGGGTAGAAATCTTTAGATATAAATTGTTTGATTTTCGAGGTTCTCAGAACTTCGTAATTAAAAATATCCAGAGGGTTTTAATCCTATGGCTGTTCAAAGTTGCACATACCTATTATACATACAAAGCATGAGCCCATTTGGCCGACCCCCATCTTCAGACCTCTGCCTGGTTTTCTCATGCAATGACTCTTAACGTTCCAGAAAAATTACTTCTCTTTCCAAAGCAAAAAAGCAGCGATAATGTAGATAGGGTGGCGTGAAAAGCAACTGATGTTTGTTAATCTCACCCAACATTGGTTGGGAGAGATTAATGTAATCACTGTGTGTGTGTGTGTGTGTGTGTGTGTGTGTGTGCAGAGACATATCATGCTATAACTCAATGAGTAAAGGTCAAAGGTCAAGGTCACAATTAACTAAAAGTTCAAAATCACTATCAGTTATAACTCAAGAACGGAGGGTCACAGAACTTTCAGATTGGTACCAAACAATGTAGAATGAAGATTTGTACAATTGTCATAATTGGTGTGATCATCTATGACCAATAGTTTTTGAGATCTTTGGAGGTCAAAGGTGACATGTCGCTGTTTGTGTGTGTCAAACACAGACGTATCATGCTATAACTTAATCAATATTGGATATATTATCATGATATTACATGCACTGATGCATATACACAAATAAAAATGATCAATATTGCAAAAGAACAAATGTCAAGGTCACATTATTGGCTCTAATTCAAGAACAGGTTGTCATAGAAACTTGAGATTGGCACAAAATAGAAGTGAGATTAGGCATTCTCTGGGTGCTTTTTCCTCTCATTTATCTCCTTATTGTTGGTGAAAGGCACCCTTTTTCAAGTTAAATGTACTGATACGGTGTCGAAGCTGAGGCTGCACGCCCAGGGAACACAGTCCACATTAGCTTCAGATTAACAACGTCATAACGTCACTGCAATAGTTTGACAAGTGCAGCTTTTGTATGGGCTATACTTATGAGAAGAGCCCTTATAGGAGGTGAAGGGGGGGGGGGGGGGGGGGGGGGGGCATCCAGGCTCATGTATAACATATGTACGAGGCGTTCAGGTACCACACATAGAGCTGCATTCATTTGGCACCTGCTCTGTTTCCAGGGTAAGTGGGAGTGCAGGTGTGAAATTCCTTCATAGTTATGATGGTAATTGGATAACTGAAACCTGTTTATATTCCAGGGCAACATGAGGCAATTTTTATGAATAAAAAATGATTTCCGACTGAGAGATGATACAGTATTATGCAGTATAAAATAAATAAATAAATAAATAAAAATAAAAAGAAGGTAGGCCCACTGTGCCCAAATGACAGACGGTAATATTCATACATTTTGAATATCTGCAGTTTTCTACCCAGAATCCTCTGGAGCCTTTGCAGCAGGAAAATAAAACTAATTTTTTTTTTAACCATTATCATTTCACAAACTGGGCACACCTACTCATCTGCTGGAGAATGTGAGCAAAATTAATTTAACTGTATTTTACTGACTACAGAGCGCACCAGAATATGAGCAGAAATCAGTAAAAACTGTTCTTGGTCAATGCACCTTTATTGTGGTTTTAAAGTATACAAGCATTCAACATGAGGGGTTAAATAAAAAACAGATGAGAAAAAAAACTGACAAAACAAAACCCCTAAACAAACGAAAAACCCACAAAGTGTACACCTTATTTTATATGAAAAGTAAATTAGAAAGTCCAGATTAATTGTCTACTGTTTCATATGAATATCCTTAAAAAGACATGGAAAGAAAAATAAATAGAACACTCCGAGAGTGCAGACCTCTGTAAAGCAGCACGAGTCTACCAAGGTTTGGATCCAAATGTTTGTAACTTATTTGTAAACTAGTGTTACGTGTTTGCCAATAATATAATTAAATATATAAATAAATATAAATAATATAAATAAAAAAAATTTAAATCGATAAGAATCTTATAACTAAATGAAATGTAATAAATAAAAAATAATGAATACATTTTCAAAATACAAGAAACAAAAAACTAAATAAAATAATACTTTTTAAAAATAAATTAAAAAACAAAAAAATAAGTCAAATAAATAATTTTTTAAAATACACAAAAATCCTATATTTTTATTTTTTTTAAATAAAGTAAACATCTTCAAAGCTTTGAAAAATACATGTTTGGGTTCACACCTGTTTCTCTCATACTTTATGAGGACTTCCAGAAAAAATAAATTAATGTATTTACGGGGCCACATCATTTCTATTTTACTATTGAAGACCATTATTTATATTTAACCTTTCTGGGTACATGAATTTTGGTCCCCATAGCGTCGGAGGTCCCCATGGTGTGACTGTGTAAAAATATCAATGACCCCATAAAGATAGGAATATACACACACACACACACACTCATAGTAAGACAGTTGCAGCGCTGTAAGGCAGTGTCTGATGTAAGTGAATAGAGTGGACAGATGAGGTAAAGTGAAAAGCCCGTTGCAGACGTCTTTCAGTTGAAAAGGCTGCTTGCTGCAATCTTTCAAAGAACGTTCAAAGTAGCGCCAGCAAATATTCAAGGTGTATTCCCGCCGCAAAAAAACTTCGCTTCTGATCTGTGAACTATTTTGTTCCGTCAAGGACACGTTTCTTTCTTGTCGCTGGAGGAATGCAATATTTTAAATCTCATACGAATACATACGGGAAATAAACATGTTTTCGCAGTGACAGGAGGCGAACAAAACTATCAAGGTTGGCACACACTTCTGTGAGATTTCATGAGGAAAAAGGTTTTTTTTTTTTTTTTTTTTTAAAGAGGGATTGTAACACTGTCAACCGAGGACCCGATTGTATGTAGCCTTAAAGGTCATGTTGTTGTGGAGGCTTTGTGCAGGATGTGGTTTCCAAGGCGCCTGCATGGTCAGCACACACGCCTGGCATGTTGTTCAAGGCTCTGGGATCAATAATTTAACATCTGAAGACCAGGCAACGTTTGAAAATAGAACTACGTCTTTGAAACAAACAATGACCAAGCACGCCATGTTGAGGAGGAGCTCCGCAAATCACCCACCGGCACTTTTCTCATCAACTCTAAATAAAATATTGATCTTAGTATTCCGCGCTGCCGACATTAGTTTGTTGATTCAGTTGAGCTGTTGCATCATAATCGGGGTTCTCACCAGCGCATTTCAGCGTAAAAATGTTACGTCAGTCAGTTCATCCTTTCAAGTTGTGGGATTGTGTTTTGAGCACATTTGCTTGCGTAATATTTCCATATTTATGTGAGAAAATGTTGGTGCTGTCAAAGTGTTATTTTGACAGATAACATTTGTTTTTATCGACTGGGTGCCTATCTAGGTTCATTTATGTTTGGAATCAAACTGAATGAAAGTGGTTTGAATCAAATCATTTACAAATTTTTATGAATTGGATCACAGTCTGTGAATCGAGATTCAAATCAGATGGGTTTGTGAGTGAAAGATTCACAAGCATTTGGAGCATCTGTGTGACGCTCATTGGCTGACATCTGGGTCGGACGCTCACAAGATTTAATGAAGGCTATCGCACATGCACATAGTGTCGGGTCGTACAGGTTAACGTTACGTTGTACAAATGGTGAGAACCCTGATAATTATTACAAAAATAATCCAAAAAACAAAATTAAAACAGGAACTGGACGAGATCGTTTTCTTCCAGTAGACATCCAGATATTCAGCGGTCGTTGTGTCCAACCACAACTTTCTGTACCTCCTGCTCTGAAAGACCAATTAACTACAGCGGGACACGCCCGTTTCCAATGGAAACCTGTATTTGTAATTAACATTTCCATGTAAACATGAGAGAAATGGCTTCAATTCCAAATTATTTTATTCAGAATAATAAAAGGTCCCTGGTTTGATTCCCACACCAGGTGTGTGTGTGTGTATTTATTTTTATTAAATAAAGATATAATGATATAATAAAATAATAAAGGAACAAATAATTACATTTTGGTGGTATGTGGTGGTACGTATGCTTTTCTGTTGGTAGTTGGCGGTTACGACTATGTCAGTTGTACGGCAGGGTCGAGGCACAGGGCGGGGCGGAGCAGTGAAGCCCATTTCCAAACATTTCCATCATATTTATCTGCTACTGCACGGTCACGCACAATAACCATTTTCTTTATTGCCTCTTCATTAAGCTTTATTGTTTACTTACCCAGAGGTAGTAGGTGAACTGCAGAGCGAAGATGGCGATGCCCTCGTTGTCAAAAGACCCGGCCACGGAACGGGAGATATATCCAGGAACGATGGCGATGAAGCAGGCCGCCAGCAGCCCCGCCCCCTGGTTCCACAGCTCCCGCGTCAGCAGGAAGGTGGAGATGGCGGTCAGACCGCTGAAGACTGGTGCCAGGAAGACGCACACGTCACGGATGTGGACGGTGATGTGGAGCAGGTTGAGCACGTAATGGATGAGGCCGGCAGTGACCATCAAACCTGGGTAGACCTGAGGACACAGCAGGACACGACATGAAGACACCAAGGATTATGGGTAAAAACCTGGAGATACCAGAAGGATAACACTACGACCACGATACATTATATCATAATATATCAAGATACAGTCAAGGGTGGGGTGGGAGATATTTTTTTGGAACATTTTTATCATATTGCTTCAAAACCTTTTCACAATCCCATATCAGGCGCTGAAATAGAATGTTTGCAAAACAAAACCAAAAAAAAGAAAAATGTCAGTCCCGTCAAGAGGGTGGAACCAGACAAAAAAAATCATTGTACTGATCATCTTTACAATGATTGATTTGCTGATAAGTCCATCAACCCCCACCCCCCATTTTGCGTGTTCACATAAACAGCTATGGCAGAAAAGACGACAACCGGCAGAAAAAACAAAGTAAAAACTGTGTTTGGAAAAAGCTACGGCCATGCGGAAGAGGAGCGAAGAACGGAACAGGACAAGGGTGGTAATCAGTTCGGCTTTCCAGCGCTGGCGTAAGCGGAAAAAGGAAAAGGGGCTCCAAACCGATGCTAAGGCATCTACACGGTTTCTATTCGATAGGTAAGATGGATAAGTAGGTACAGGTGCATTTGTAATTGAAAGTAAAGGTTATTAAAGGTTATTAAAGGGTGACAGCAGCAGCAAAATGCAGATGTTGAGGCTGCAGTAAAACCTTGGGCTCCAGAACATTCTGCTGAATCATCTGTACTAATATACAAACAGTCTGATGCAACTCGATAATGTCTTTTACATCTTCTTCCACAGCTTTAGTTCAGACTTTAGAATTCATCCTTCTACAAACTCAGCTTGTTTCACTTTAGGAAACTTTGACCGATATCACATGTAGAAATACTGTGTGTGGTATATCTGATCGACTGATATATGGATCTGTTTGGGGCCGATACCAGGCTTTTGGGGGTTTTTTTGTTTTTACATCAACCTTAGCCGATGACTGATACAGGTTGTCGATATTTACAAGCTGATATTTGGAGCCGATACCAATTGTTTTTTTCTCTGTCAAATGAAAACAAATATTAAAAAATCTTTTTTAACTACAGAAACTAAAAATTGTGAGTTAAACTAATAAATATGAACAAATGTCCACCTCTGTATTCCTTTTTTCTTCCTTTTTACTTGGTTTTTGTCCTCTCTTTTTTCCTCATTTTCTCCTTTTTAGGTCCTTTCCCACAGACTAGTTCTAAGAACTTAGTTCTCGGAACTAAATAGTTCTTAGGGAACCTTTGGGTTTGCATTCAACAGGACAGTAAGAACCATGGGAGGGGTTAATGTGACACTAACGTCCACCACAGTGATGTATTCTTTAATCATTAAATACAACACTCACACAAGGAAGTAGAAGACAGCGCTACTATAAACTAAAATAGATAATGAGGAGGACACAGTGTTTATGTTCTGTATCACAGGAATGTTAATTATGGTCAAATACAGAATCTAATGTCAAGAATGGAAGAGTTTATAGAGTTAGGAGATGAAGAATCCAGCAGCAGGTGATACTACGACGTAAGTTTTCACCAACATCGTTATTAACCCAAAAACAAAACTGCGTCATCGGTCCATTTATTTATTACTTTCTCTGCATTTTTTTCCAACACACAGCTGACACTACACAGATACGGTACTGAAAGATGAGGATGTAGGTTATAACACCTATGTTATATAGTTCCTGGAGAACTAAAAAAGACTGCCTGTGAGTAGGAACGAAAAAGGTTCTAGGAACTATATAGTCTTCTCTTTCTCTTTTTTTCCATTAAGGTCCCATATTATTTATCCTCTGCCGTGGGAAAGGGTGAAAATAGGTTCCAGGAACTAAAAAGGTTAAAGGTACTATAAAAAGTTCCTACAGAGGGAAAGCACCTTTTGATGTTATTTCTCCATGTCTCTTCTTTTTGTCCATTTTTCACTTTTTTCCTTTTTATTTATTTCTTTTTCCTCTTTCCCCCTTCGTCATTTCTTCCTTTTTCTCTACTTGTTTTCTCCCCGTCCTTTTCTCATCTTTTTCCTCCTATGTAGTTTTCTTTTTTCACCTTTCTTTGTTTTTTTTTTTCCTTTTTTGTCCCCCCCCATCCCTCCTTTTTTCTTCTTCTTCCTCTGTCACTAAATCATGGCAGCATAATAGACCCAATACAAGAAAAAAAAACAGACAGATATATTATCCGGCCAACACTCAACTGTCAGTAAACTTCAGTTGTAAAATTCAAAGCCTCATCATTAACGACTCGTCGTGCACTTAAACATATTTAACGGAAGTCAAACATGACAGAGTTGACTGTGATCAAACAGATAATGGCTGCAGTTCAAACAGACACTTTTTAAAACCACACTTATAAAACCTGTCCTTCCCTGGATTCCAAAAGGCTCAAAGTATTTAACGTCTCCCATTTTTAATCACCTACAACCTCTCAAGGCCAGTTCTGGCAGAGTGAACTGGAACACATTTATATCATTACATTACCCTCTAATCACAAATGGACTTCTTTCATTCCTGTTCCTTCGGTAATTTTCTGATTGACCAGATTCAGTTTCAGTACGACTGCACAATATTAGAAAAACCTGACATTGTAATTTTATTTAACGCTGCGAACAATATGAACAAATCCTCAGGAGTAAATAACAGCTGTGTGGTGCCGACACAAACAGTCAAACAGATTAGTGGTTGATATGTTTCAATGCCATCCTTCTTGTAGCCGAAATAATAAAGTAAAATAAAAAATAAATACAGAAATAAAAATAATTTGGGGAAAAAAAATTCATAAAATTTTAAATACAAATTCATACAAATATATTAAAAAAATACATAGGCTACAAAGAGAGAAAAATAATTCCACAAATACATTGAAATAAATAAATAAAATAATAAATAAAATGAACAACTTAAATTAAAACATTAATAAAAAAGAAGAAAGAACGAACGAATGTCTCCTACATTAACAGGACCTGTCATGTGACTATTTCAAACACGTACATTGTCATGTCGATGCTCAAACACTATATACACTATACAGCTCTAAGTTTTACAAAATCATCAACATCAGGGCTCTCAAATTCATCTTGTTTCAGGCGCCATATTCAGTTTGATTGGATCTCCATTGGGTAGAACAGGAAAATAATATAAAACCTAGAAATAATAACAACTCCTTGTTTTAATGGGAAAAAAAACTTCAATGAAATGATGGAAATATTTTATAAACTATCCAAACAAAAAAGATGTGAATAACCTGGGGAAAAAAAAGACATTTCTCAAGAAAAATAAGTGTGATAAGTGCCACATTTGGCCCCTGAACCTTATGTTTGACAACCCCTCATTTACATTCATCATTCAGCAGAGTTTTTAAAACTTCCTAAAATCCTCTCCTCTATATTTTTCAGCTTTGCTTCAGACGTGCAGTTTTCTCGTGGTTGAAGAAGCACTACTGAGACCGACTCAATCCCCTGTTGCACTGGGCCCTGAGTAAGGGCTTCAGGCATTACTGGGCCTGGAGCCACAGCTGAAAACCACACAGCAACAGACCACCGTGCTCCTTCACCACACTAATGCCTCCTTCAGGGGATTCTGGAGGGGAAAGGTTCATGTCCAAACACCCATCTGTGGAAGAGCCGCCTGGAGAGTCTGCGTTTCCATTTTCGTGCAGCCTGGGGACGTCACTCAACAGCCCATGGCCTCAGTCCACTGAACACACATTTATTTAATACGACTACTCCTGGATTTTCTGGACTATAAAGCCACGTTTTGCACTAGTATCAACTTTACCCATTTCTACTCTCTTTGGGACGTTTCCAGTAGTATCGACTCTACCCCATTCTACACGCGATCGGCTCTACCCGTTTCTATATCATTCTACTCACTCTGGGGAGTTTCCACAATCGGCTCTACCCGATTTTTTCCTGTATTTCAGAATAATTTTTTTGATTTTCCATTGCTGTTATATCTGTTGGTTTAACTTTTTGTAAATTTTAGTGGATTTTAGAATGTTTTGTATATTTTTTTCCTCTGGATTTTTCGCTTGTTGTATTTTCGTGATTTGATTTTTGCCTTTCCCTTTGAGAATTACCTTTGACAACGTGAAAAACAGCCACGACTGCTTAATTAAGTTGTCATGAGTTACTGCTATATGCACCGTACTCTCACAGAAGGTCATCTGTAATTCTAGACCAGGCTAGGTCCAAGCTGAGACCGGTACTCGCGGGGACCTGTGACCCCATCCAGAGGAGTCATGAAGGCAGATCCAGTTAAGAACCGCTCCAGTCCACTGGCCGTCTGCACTGAAAGCAGGACCGGTTTTAACATGTGACTGATGTGTGTTCACTGTAGCCGGAGTCCATGCGCTTTAGTTTAGCGCTAATAAACTTAGGTTCCGTGCGTTCCTAATGAGTTTGTGCCTATGAGACCTCGTCTTCATCAACTGATCTACTTCAATGAAAATCAACCATGTCTTGCCTCTTGGCGCTGAGGAGTCTGTCTAATGGAGCGCTAACCTGACTTTTACAAATATACCCTTGTAAGTATTAGACATTTGGGCATTTGCAGTAGAGCCACAGTCCCCAAATGTTATCTTTTTTCCTTTTGATATGTGAAGAAAACTTCACTGAAGAAATATTCACCCCTAATCTCACCCTTATTTTGTCCCAATCCCAAGTTTCTATAACAAACTGTTCTTGAATTTGAGCCAATAATGTGATTTTGACCTTTCTGCTGAATGTGACTTTGACCTCTGACCTTTGTCAATATTGATAACTTCGTTATATGTATATATGCGTCAGTGTGTGTAATATTATGATAATATATCCAGTATTGATTAAGTTATAACGTGATGTGTTTGACACACAGTGTTACACAAGTTAATTTTGCGACACGTCACCTTTGACCTCCAGAGGTCTCAAAAACTATTGGTCGTAGGTGATAAGACCACTCATGAGAATTGTAGAAATCGTCATTCCATATCTGAAAGTTCTGTGACCCTGTGAGTAATAACTAATAATCAGAATTTGACCTATTAGTTGTGACCTTGACCTTTGACCTTTACTCAAATGGATCATTGCATCTGGTGCACAGTAGCTATATGTATATGCCCATGTAATTTAATGGTGATATCTCAAGTATTAATTGAGTTATAGCATGCGGACGGACACACACACACACACACAGACGAACACACAGACTATAATAGTCTGTGGTGAGATTAACCAAGTCAAATATTGATAGTTACGCCCAGGAACGGTAGAGTTATGTTTTTGTCAAAGTCTATAGGTTTTAAACTTGGTGATCAGTGGGGATGTGTGTGTGCATGTGTGTGTGCAAGGGGGGGGGGGGGGGGGGGGTAATTAATGTTTATTATAAAAAAAAATAAACATTAATTACTTCATTCAAAATTAAATGAAATGAAAATAAATAAATAAAAAAGACAAAAACAAAAAAATACATGAAATAAATTAATAAAAAAGTTATAAAATAAATGTAGAAAAAAGAAAAAGAAAAAAATTTAATTAGCATAAATAAAAAATAAATGAATACAACTCAAGTAAGTTATCTATTAGAAATATGCAATTAAATAAGCAATATGTATACAATGAAATAACAAAATAAATAAATAATTGCAGGACCTGTGATGTGACTATTGTGCACACGTACATTGCGATGTCGATACTTAAAGAATATACGGTGCAGCTCTATCCGATGGCGTGTAGCGGAAACGCTGCTTATGTGTTCTATTAACGCTGGTGATTTGACAGTTTCCCAGTGTACCAAAAATGCATCGTCACTGTCATTATAGCAACAAAAGGGAAGTTTATTGGCGTGACAGCAGCCTGTTGTTATAGACTGTCACGTTAGAAAAGACCCCCTTCCTTATCTACAGCCGAGGAGAAAGAGCAACTGACAGTCGTCCTCTGGGGAGACGGCGGTGGGTGGAAGTGAAAGGGAAATAAAAAAAGAAAAGGGAGAGGGCAGCTGCACTGGTCGAGGCAAGAAAGGCACTCTACTGTCACATTAACTGATATGGCCTTGTCTGTCTTCCAAACGCTGTGACCCAACCAAGTGCTTAGAGACGCTACACTATCATACACAATTAATGAGCACTGTCAGGATGGTCTGTCTGATTCTGAGGAGAGAGGGAGGGAGGGGGCGACCGAGGGGGAAAGGATAAGGGCAAGAGAGAGAGAGAGAGAGAGAGCCAACAGCCGAGCCTCGACAGAGGTGAGACAAAAAAAGCAGGCGTTGGAGGGAGAGAGAGAGAGAGAGAGAGAAAGAGAGAAAGAGAGAGACTGAGGCAGACGTGACAAATGATAAGGAGTGAGAAAGGCCAGGGAGAGAGAGAGAGAGAGAGAGAGAGAGAGAATGTGACACTGAAGCTGGGAAGAGAAGGAGAAAGAGAGAAAGAGAGAGAGAGAGAGAGAGAGAGAGAAAGAGAAAGAGAGACAGAGAGAGAGAGAGAGAGAGAGAGAGAGAGAGAGAGAGAGAGAGAGAGAGAGAGAGAGAGAGAGAGGTGTTAAAGTGAGTGCAGATAGAAGCTGAATGTAACAGACAGTTTCGGTCACTGCTCTGACAAAGTGAAGGTTTTTTTAGTGGATTTCACTTTGATCCTCAGAGGTGGTAGACCACCACCCCTGCATGATCCTCAGAGGTGCTAGACCACCACCCCTGCATGATCCTCAAAGGTGCTAGACCACCACCCCTGCATGACACACACGACTTGGGCAGCCATGGCTCAGTTGGCAGTGGGTTGTCCAATAACTGAAAGATTGGTGGTTCAAATCTCGTTCTGTCCTGGTCAGTCCGTTGTGTCCTTGGGCAAAGACACTTGTCTCCAGTGTCACTCACACTGGTGCATGAATATTTGGTGGGGGTCAGAGGGAGCGTTTAGCAAAAATTGTCAGCCACGCAGTCTGCCCCAGGACAACTGTGAATACATATGTAGTTTAACACTGCCAGAGGGAGCATGTGAGAGTGAATGAATGGGTCATTAATGTTATGTGCTTTGAGTGGCCAAAAAATGCTATATATATATATATATATATATATATATATATATATATATATATATATATATATATTCATTATGATAATGATGATTATTATTAAAACTGGAGAAAAGGCAGGTGTTTGAAGAGGGCGAGGACAAAAACCTCTGCTTTTGCATTGAGCTGTACGATTAATCGAATCGCAATGCCATGCTGTGCAATTATATAATCGCATAAATTCATTTGTGTGCATGAACACACTGTGTTTTAAATGACCCAAAGTGAATGGGCGCCTGCGGTCATCCGCCGTTGCAGGTCATTGAAAATGATTTTTAATGATATTCGAGTTGCAGTTTGTCAGGTCATTTGAGATAAACATTAAAATAACCTACTAAATCATAGCAATTTAAATATTAGGTAAAATTTTCTATTATTAATACATACACTTTATTAACTGAATTTCTGTGAAGGTGTCGTACAATGTCGTCAGTGTCCTACGGTATGGAGGGAGCAAGAGAGAAAAACTTGGGAGAGTGGAAGCTCCGGAAACATACAAACAATAAAAGTGAGTTTTGGGAAACATTCACTGAGATTTTTAAACATGATGAGCGCCTCCCAGTGTTTTCGTTTCCATGGAAACTGGGTTCAAATGTGTCTTTGGATGTTACAGGTTGTCGATGCTGCGTTAGCGTTGATAACTTTTAAATGATGAAGCAGGACAACATATTAACTTACAAGCAATGATTTAGAATTTTAAACACAGAAATAAATTCAGGTATGTAAGGTCATGTGATGTTCATAAAGACCATTGACTACTTTTTAGAAATCGGGTCGGGTGTGTCCTTTTCAAATAGATTTCTTGCGGTCCGAGTTGTGGGCGGGTTATTTAAAAAAAAACGTTTGGTTGCAGGTCGTTTATCCTCAGGGTACACTATCCTGCATGTTTTAGAGGTTTTAAAAGAGGGAATGTGTATCAGATCTACTTAATAAATGTAGTGTTCTTTTTCTTTTGGCGGAAGAGGATTTTTCTTAGAAAAGTTGATACAATAAAAAGTGGGATTTTATAAATGTTAACTTCCACCCACTCCTTTTGAAAATGCTTTGTTTTTTTTTAACTGTATATTTTCCTTTTCTGTTCCATTTCTTATTGTTCAAATAAATACAAGAAAATAATAATTTTAAGAGAGCAACGGCAAAAAAAGTGTTTTTTTTCTCCTTCTGATTCTTGAAACAAATGCAATGGTTTATGACAGCAATGAAATGTACTGCACCTATTTTGGAGATAAACCCAGCACTTGTCCACACCGCTGCATGTTCTAAAAGCCTCAGCTTGATGCAAATAAGAGCTCTCACACATTCATTTCCTCATTTTGAATGGATCGTGGGAGTAAACTAAATGCCCATGTTCCCTGAAGCTTGTCTATCTTTCACAAAATTATCGAACTCAGCCATGCAAATATGCGAGATCTGCCAATTAGCTTGAATTCCAGCTATTGTTTAGCATCTAAAAAGAAAGGAGGTGTTGGCGAGCTTAAAATTTATAGATGCTCTGTCCACTGTTTCCTGAAGAAATTAGTGGTGCTGAGATTGAGAAGGTTTCAGAAATGCATTTTATGGGTGTAACAGTGGATGACAAATTAACATGGAAAAAAATATGTCGGTATTGAATAAAGTAAAATATGTATTTGATTCTACAACAGTGACAATTCTATACCGTTCACCTATTCTGCCATATTTAAGTTATTGTATAGAAGTATGGGCCAACACACGTAAGTAACACAAAGTCATTATTTTTATGACAGAAAAGAGCAATAATAATAATAAAAAATATTCAATGTTAATTTTAGGGAACATAGGAATTAATTGTTAATTAAATCAGGATTGTTTAAGTATAAAGAGTTAGTTGAATTAAGGATGTTGTTGGTTGGTTGTGTTTAGAGCTACATTTTAAATTTACAGAGGATTTGTTTTAGTATCACAGGATGAAAAACATAGAAGGAGGTTTAAGTTTAAACACCAAAAAATTAGACCAACTGGGAAAAAAATTTCTGTTGTTGGTGTCAGAATGTGGAATTGTTTGGCAATGAAAGAGAAGAGCTGGAGGAATATTTTTGTGGAGGAATGATATAAGTAGTTTTGGTTTTATTTGTTCATTGGCTGTTGTGTAAACTGTTGTTGTTGTTTGCTGTAATGGTGAGTGTCTGATGTAGCAGATGTTGTAAGAAAGAGGCAGGTATTAGAAGTTTTCTTCTTCCTGCTCCTTTCCAATCATGGAGATTGGAATGAATAAATGAAAATGAATATTTATTTCTGGATCTCAGTTAACATTGCATAGATTTGCATGTTACAGGGACGTATTTGCATTTAGTTTGGTCAACCGCGTGACCCGCCCACCTGCTATTGAGCAACATGTGACTGACCATCTGCCATAAAACTTCTTCCAAAGCAGGTCAGGGAGGTCTGACTGCAGCTTTTTTTAAAAATAGTTTCCGCATTCAAGTCCATCCATCATGACAGACCCATTTCATTATCACTGTGTATATATTCTATATTTGTTATATTTATAGTTTTATTTATTCAGATGATTCTTTATTCAATTGTAACTTTTATTGCTTAAAGTTGATGTATACTGATTAACATTTTTTTAATGGCCTTTATGACTCTTATTTTTATTTTATTTTATGACACTTTCACTTTGAGTAGGAGCTCTTGTAAAGAAAAGGGAGGGATCAATAAAGTTACAATAATGATTTCTACCAAACCCACAAAAATGTTAAGATGTGTTAAGACGTTAAAAAAATATACAAGAATGTATTTAAAAACTGTCAAAATGTCAGTTTTTATAGACATTTAAAATTCCTCCCAGTAACTGTCATTCTGTGCATACATGGTTTTTATATATATATATATATATATATATATATATACACACACACACACACACATCAGTGAGGCACGGGTTGATGTAGAAATGACCAGTTTTATTTAACTAGCTCACCTGCAACAAATATATTTGAAAAGAACACACCCGACCCACTTTTCGACCCGCATTTTTTCAAAAGAAGTCAATGGTCTTTATGAACATCACATTACCTTACTCACATACCTGCATTTATTTCTATGTTAAAATTCAATGCATTCTTTAGAAGTTAATATGTTGTGAAAATATGTTTTTGGAACATATGTCCTGCTTCATCATTCAAAAGTTATCAACGTGCAGCATCTCTTGGGCGACACGGTGGTGCAGCGGTTAGCATTCACAGTGCCTCACAGACAGAAGGACCCTGGTTCTATTCCCACACCAAACCTTTCTGTGTGGAGTTTACATGTTCTCCTCGTGTCTGCGTGTGTTTTCTCTGGGTACTCTAGTTTCCTCCAACCATCTAAAGACATGCACTGATAAAAAGAGATCATTGATCATAATGGGACACATCTGGTGTGTCCCATTGTATTCATTAATAATAGAAAATTGTACCTAATATTTAAATTATATTGATTCACCCGGTTATTTTTATGTTCATCTGCAACCCAAATATCATTAAAATATTTTTCTATGACCCACAATTGCAGATCCCCGCTCACTTCGGGCCAGCCCGCACATCACTGACACACATACATACATAGACACACAAGTCAATCTATAAACCCAATTTGGTATGAATTTCCTGCTAGCACAACAAAGAAACCAAACCAAAAACAATATCCTTCACCTCCCCTTCAGGAGATGGGGTAAGAAAAAATAAAAATAAATAAATAAAATAAGAAATAGAGGGAGAGGGAGAGCGAGAGCGAGAGCGAGAGAGAATGGACGCTCTCACACTTTCCCATTAATACAGAGGCCGACAATCACTGACTGGTTCTAGTCGACCTCGTGTGACGTGATCATAAACAGTGCACATGGGAACCAAAAATCAGGCATTTTTCCAGTAAAATGTCAAATTAAAAAAAGGTGTAGAAGAGCTTGTCTGAGTGGCGCTGGTGTGGAAACAATCATCCAGTGAGACTGTTGAAAATAACATAGGCTACAAGGACAACACAACCTCTGTAATTGCTCTGTAATTGTTAAGAGACAGCACCAGACATATCTTGGCCAGAAGAAACACAAGACAAATTGCACCCACGGAAATTTCTCCTTTAATACTCTTTGTAAACGCTCAACTCGACACACACAGGCAGGAGATGTCGCAACTGATACCGGCCGCGCTTTGTACAGTTAACTCATTTTGAAGAGCTAATCATTTTTGGATTTTTTTCTACTCTATACACAATATTGCAGGGTTTCCTTTTCTTCTTTCCTTCCTGTGTAACAAAGCTGCTCAAAGTGTACGAAAAAGTTAAACCTTCATCCAAACTTTAAGTTAAAATGCTGATTCATAACATTGATTAATAAAAATAAATAAATAAAAAGGGAATTAAATGAAAGGATTGTGTGGAAAAAACAATTCGCTTCATATCAGTTGATCTACAATGACTGATACGTTTTAGTCTGGATAATGTTATGAATTAAGCTAAACTGCGACTGAAATAAAGTAAGTAGCTAGCTAGATGGATAGATAGACAGATGAACAGATGAATGGATAGATTGATGGTTTTGTAACTTTGCTGAGTTTTGCAGTCCACATCTGACATTATAACATTATAACATTGTATGTTTGTAGAAAAACATGGATCAGGTTTTTGCGAGGTTTTTGGGTCCACCCTGACGTGATTATTTGTTTATTGTGTGATAGCGGTAGGCTAACTGTACACAGAGCTATCAAGTCACATGCTTTTCAGTCTTAATATAAATTCCTCTGGCGCCTCCGCTCTCACTTTTGAACCTGGAGGAATCAAGCAAGTTAATATTTTGGACCACTCGAGTGTTACCTTATGTTACAGTTTGAATTATATGCCAGGTGGGCGTGTTTTGGTTTTGGTTCCACACTGTTGGAGCATTCGTCCCAATTGGATGCTTCAACCTGACGTCAGGTTTTGTACACATCTCGCAAACATCTGGCAACAAGCTGTTCAGAGTGGCAGGAAAACACGTTGCAGAATTACAGCATAAACACTATAGCTCATGTTTTGTAACTTTGCTGAGGTTTACATTGTATGTATGTAGCAAAAAAACACGGATCGGCATAATAGGTCTCCTTTAAATGCAAAGGTGAATCCAAACTTTTGACTTTTTAGATGTAGCAGTTAGCTCTGTGTAAAAACAAAAAAAAATTAATAAATCCCAAAACATAGGACCAGTGTAGCTTATATAGCATGATCGCAAATTGAAAATGTTTTCCTCATACCCTGCATATTGATACCGTAGTTGCTACCAGGGACTGCAACATGACACTGCACCTATTGCCTTTCTAATTCCAACTAAGCTCCAGCTCTGATACAGTGTGAGCTCTTGCGTGTCGCCCATTTTCAGTCTAGTCTAGCCCCAGGCCACAAAATGAAATGACTTTTAAGTGAAAAACTACATTTGACAAGCAGCGAGATCAGTACAATTTGCTGTGATCCTCAAATGAGCCATGCATTAATTACTTTGCTTTTATGTTGTTTTCACTCATACATCCACCCAACGCCAACAAACGTGATCAGAGGAGGTATAAAAGATGCGTACGTGCTTAATTTGTGGGCACAAAGCCACATGATCTTGTAAAATGTCCTAAAACTTAATAAATAAATAAATAAATAAATAAATAAAGGCTTTCCAAGTCTGATTCGGAGTTTAATCATGAGTTTCCGTTGACACCCTGTGGCTAAAAGGCCCAACCTAAGTATCCATGCAGTGTTACAGAAGCAGCACATCCATTATAACAAGCATGCCTTGTCATCTGCAATTACAAGCAGCTGAGATAATTGCCTATGACAGATGAATGCTGATGGATGTGGTCTGAATTCTAATCGCTTCTGTAGTTCTGATGATCAAATTAAAAAAAAACAAAACATCTACTGAGTCTACAGCTCTTGCCGTATATCATCTGCTTAACTTAGTAACGCTAACAGCATCTGATAGCGGCGTACGGCGGTAGGGCTGAAATTATTTCCTCCAGTAATTCCAGAACTTTGATTACCAAAAAAAATGATCGAGGAATTTTCTCTTTCTTTGAGAAATTGCTTATTTAATTGGAAAGCTCAAAGCGTGGCATTTTGCACACACCGTTTAATGTAGCACGACCCGTTTAAGTCGTGCGGGTCAGAAAATGATGAACACGATGTCCTGACAGACTGGAGTTCACACAACCAGCACAAACACCATAATTCACCATCTTAACTCTTAAAATGCTCTCACTATATCTCACTAACAACTACTTCAACTTCTACTCGTAGACCCACAACGTACAATTCAGCTCATCCACCAGTATACGTTTACCTCCCATTACCTCGTGTAAATTCAGCACCTTTTAATCTAATTTTATGAAGATAAGGTTTATGGATCGTGGTCACTTTCACGCAGGTGTTATAAAATTAATTTCTGAACAATACCAAGTCTAAATTCAAGAAAAAAACTAACATAACATATTAACAGTTATTCAGATAACTATAGAATAAAGAACATGCTTATGCTCAACAGCTCCCTCTTGCAGTTGTCAGTGTGAAAATAACATGTAAAATTATATAATAATATGTTAATAATTTTACATATAAGTCACACCCATGGCCAAACTATGAAAAATATTACAACTTGTAGTCTGAAAAATACGGTACATTACTTACTCCTAACCCTATATGGCAGTAACATGCCTCGCCATTGGATCTGTGCAATGGAACTTTCCGGTCAGCCTGCAGGACCGACCATCCGCTATACAAAAGCAGGAAAAAACCTAGAGGAAAAAAAAGACCAAATCTCTTGGTGGAATCCAATAATGAAATCATTTTGAGAGACATTTCCAGGTTTATCTGGCACAAAGGACCCGAGTTATGTAGTACAGATGCATCATTAGCAAGTGCAATTACTGCTCTGAGTACAACCTTCAACATAGTGGAAAGACACGAAGGCAGGTGGGCTTTTTAAAGAGCAGAGGGAGACGGATAGGCCGATGGTATTTTAGTCAGACCTCACAGGGAAGACCAAGGCAGGAGAAGAGATATACAGAGGACGGCGCTGGCTGGGGTAATAAGTGATAAATTGCGTCGAATGGGCATGTTATACATTTTCCTTTTTCATCCACACAAAAAAAGGTTTGATGTTTTACAGCAAGTGCTACTCCTGGTAAACAGGGAGGCCGGAGCAGCCAGGGGGAATCTGTCAAGTGTACAGCTCTCTATTGCTCCTGGATTGTGACTCAGATCCATGATGCCTGGTGGAGGCTTAACAGGCTCTACAGTATCTCTGAAACTGACTGGCCTAACCCCAGATAACCCCACACTGCCACGGCGCACACACACACACACACACAAAACAGCCGTGAAGTTAACCACCACAATGTTGTTTTCTGTGGGTGTGCAATCTTTCAAGCCTCTGACCAGAATTCTCTCCCAATTTGGCCAGTTCAAAACAACTCCGCAGAGTAAATTGAGAGTTCCAACTTTCAGCTTTTTCAAGTCGAAGCCAAGATCTCTGTCTTAGCCTCGGGTATGAAGAAAAAAAATAACAAAAAACAGATATTAAGTTATTTACCATTTTGCTCCAGCCGGCACCTTGGTCCAAACTAAAGAGAACAATTTAGTAGTTTGCCTCAGTTGCTACGTTTCCATGCCTCTGCGCTAACGTTATGACCCCAAGGTCGCAACATATTTTAGAGAGAGCACAGGAGACAAAAGGGTTCAAATTTACCAAAGTTCTTTATTTTTAAGCAAATTATTAGGACTATAAGCCGCTACTTTTTTCATATGTTTTGAACTGTGAGGCTTATACCAAGGTGGGGCTATTCTGTGGATTTTTCTTCCACCGCTAGGGGGCGCTCTAACCGGAATTAGAATCAAAACTACTAAGAACAATCAATACAAAGAAAAATACGCTGCTTTTTCTTTAGCAGATAGAACACGGACGACAAGTTAGCAAATGATAATTATGTTTCAGATGTGACGAAGTGCTTCTGAGGTTTTTCAACTGTGACACAGAAGAAGACGACTCCATGGGCTTCAGCCAAGATAATTAAAGTGATTTGTGATTCAAAACATGGGAGAAATGAAGATAAATACAGTAAATATTGGTTATTACCTCCACCAAGGAGATCTTAAATTTGGTGCTGTCTGTCTGTAGGATTACGCATAAAGTTCTGAAAGGATTTTGATCAAACTTTCAGGAATGATAGATAATGGGTTAAGGAAGAACCCATTAGATTTTGAGCAATGAAGGTCAAAGGTCAAGGTCACACTTAAGGTCAATACCTAAAACACATCAGTGGTAATATCTCAGGATTCAGAGAAGATAGAATCTCAATTTTTTTGTATTCACATCGTCTCACCTTTGGACATCGATGGACATTACGTTTTGACGTCATATGACGCCATATCAAGCCTTGGCAGAGCTCTGCTCTCTCTGACTATCTTGTTTTTCTCTTGGTTCTGTTCTGTTTTAATCAGCAAAGTTGCTGCTGTGTTAAAAGGTGCTGTTAGAAAAAATCTGCTCAGGTCCAAACATGTAACTCCATTACGTTCTGTACATGCAGTAAATATCTGATTTTTCAACAGATATCTGTGGCTTATAAGCCGGTGTGGCTTGTATATTCTTTTATTATTATAAAAATTGGTTAAATTAGTGTCATTAGTGCCTTTTTAATAAGCTTCCAGATAAATATAAAATCTGAATTTCTGAAATTTGTCCCAAGTGACTGGTTCTGTCCTGGAGGGTCACATTTCATGAATAAGAATTGATGTTTCACAACTTTATTAAAGCCACATTTACATGCCAGGATTAGAGCTGTATTACGGTTCTACACAGCTCTAAAAACCATCATAAAGAAATAAAGGGTTTATATTTGTAGTCCTTGATGATCATAACAGTCATCGTTCCAAGTAAACAAACATTGCCCTTGATGTCATTTCAGTTTAAATACATTTATACAAAATAATATTGGTTTCATTTTATATGATCTTGATCTCCAGGCCTTCACGATGATTCCTTCCTTTGATGCAGGAAATTGACTCCACAGACATATGCAGTTAATCTCATCAACAGTCACTTTTCCATTGACCCTGCACATAAAAATGTACCAAATGGAAAAAACACACTCTCGACAAAGTCTTCATTTTTGTGCTGCCAAGAGGTGGTTTTTCAGGTGTAGTGCAAATGGAATATGGAAAAATGCAGTGAAAAGAGCTACAGTTGGGTGAATTGGAAGAAAAAAAAAAAGACCTTGACGGACATTACAACAAGCAAAGAAGAGTTTTTAAACAAATATGATGCTGTATTTATGGACACGCCAAGAAAACACATCATTACCTCCACCAAGGAGGTTATATTTTTGCCAGAGTTTGCTTGTCTGTCTGTCTGTCAGTTAGCAAGATAACTCAAAAGGTTATGGACATTTCAAGATGACATGTCTGTTGTTGGTGTGGATTTTATCAAATACAATTTTTTTAGTCAGTTTGTGTGTTGAGGATGCCTCCTGGACGCCTCCCTGGGGAGGTGTTCCAGGCATGTCCTTCCGGGAGGAGACCTCGGGGTCGACCCAGGACACGCTGGAGGGATTATATCTCTCGGCTGGCCTGAGAACACCTCGGGATTCCCCTGGAGGAGCTGGCTGAGGTAGCTGGGGTGAGGTAAGTCTGGGCTACTCTGCTGAGGCTGCTGCCTCCGCGACCCGGATGAAGCGGGAGACGACGAGTACAAGTTTGTGTGTTGGTCTGTTTGTTTTTTTGTCAGCAGGATTATGCAAAAACTACTGGACCAATTTCCATGAAATAAGGTAAAATGTGTGCAAGGGGGCGGGGTTTGTGGTGCCAGGCACCACTTGTTATTGTCATCATTATCATCACTTTGGAATTAAAGAAATACAATTTTTGGAAAAACTTACCGTGCCACCGACAATTCTGCCCAAGGGATACCACGCCCTTTCATCAAACCAGTTGAGAAATTCGTAGAAACCATTTGAGGTGAGATGGTGTGTCGATCTGTAGTTGAACCTGTAACCATAAAAAAAAAAACAGAAGAGAAGAGAAGGGTAAATGTGAGGGAAAACAGCCACACACACTTAGAAGCACCATTCCCATTTAGACGCTCTACTTTGGCACATTTTTGTAGCTGCTGATGGACAAAAAGACAAAGAATGGACCATTTTATTTTCAGATTTCCTGAAGGCGTAAGCTGCAGAGACTTCGCCTTGTAAGAGGAGCAAAAAATAAAGCCTCCTTTTCAGTGCGATTCTTTGTGCTCGTGCCAACAGCTCTCAGGTCAGCCCTCGGTTACGAAAATGGAAGAGATGAAGGACTAGCCGAAACTGTGGCATTTTTCCGAACAAGGCTGGGTGCAGATGATTCTTAGGCTGCGTCCCATTACGAGCACTTCCACTTCACTTCGTTTGGAGAGGACTTCAAAGGCGAGTCATCCCTGAAAATGAAGAGGGAAGTCTAATCTTTCCCTACAAATTGGGACACACTAAAATGAGAAAAAGAAGAAAAAAAAAAAACATGTCACGCACTTTAACATCAAGCAGGATTTCCTTTGATGTACAGTTCCAGTTGCAGATGTTTCCGGTTAGGCCTGTGTTTAAAAAAATAAAATTGATTTTCCAATTCTGGATTGATTCGCATATGAATTACTTAGGATCCAAAGATAAATTTTTTTGTTTGTTTTAGTACATTTTTCCACCAGTGACCCATGGCACGTCATCCAATTCATGTAGCGCACTCGTTGTGTGACCCTGCAGTGTGTGACCTCAAACAAACATGCCCCCCCCCCAAAAAAAAATCACCCAAAAAAAAAATAAATCACCCAAAAATATGTTCCACAGCTGGAGATGAATCCCCGGGTGCCGCACATGGGTGCCCACTGCTCCTTACAGGTGCCCCAATGGCATGAAGGATGGGTTAAATGAGTTTGACAAACAAAAGTACTTTACCTTACCTTTAATCATTTGACACCCCTAATATTATATATATATATATATATATATATATATGTGTGTGTGTGTGTGTGTGTGCATTTTGTGTGTGTATATGTATATTTGTTAACTGAATGCATAGAATGAAATTGTGGTCATTTTGAAACTGAAAAACAAACTAACAGATCTGAGCAAAAAACCCAAAAAGAAAATCTGAATATCACTGCAACCAGACTGTAGTTGTGGTAAGCCGAAGGGGTTGGAACACTATCAAGCAGCAGAACGAAAGAGCTGACACTGTTGAGACGACTACTGCCAAAGAGAAGCCAGCAAAGTGTTCCGTCAATTTTCAGAGGCACCTTTTTCCTCAGCACAGCTCATTAATGTGGGCTGCTTTACGGTATGTTCAAATGAAGCCCCGTATACCTTATTTAAGACACTTCACGCATGGAGAACCTATAGCACGGCAGGACGCGCACCATCCACCGTAACACGCTGACTAAAGGACAATTATGTGTTCTGGCTAGCTAATAAAGATGTATATAAGATGGCACAGGAGATCTCATTTGTGTGACTAATCAGCTGTTTTACACACGGTACAGACTCTTAGATTCATTGAGAATCACACCCTCCAGACAGAACAAGGTTAGGTATAAAACTAGAAGCACAGGCACTGGTGATATAATATACATCTACAGTGGTGGGAAAAAAAATCCTTTTTGGACACCCCATGTATTTGCAGTATGTTATATGAAGAACACTGCTCTACAACTTACAAAGTATCTGCTTCAGACATTAAATTTGTTAAATCTTACATACTTTAATAAGATGAATCAGAAAAATTACTTCAGTGCTGGTTAGTTCATGTTTTTAATATATATATGTTGGTGTGTTATTCCACATATATGCTGGTTTATGTACATGTATATAATGGATTAGTAAATATTCCACTAGAAAGAACCTGTATAGTGAAGGGATCATAATGTGCAGACAGTGTTTGAAGTAGATCTGACACCAATATTCCTTTGGACATAAATTATTCTCTTATTAATTCAAACACGTTCACATTTTGAGCCCAGACTTCTCATGGAAACTTGAACCAACCAGTATTTAAGACTTATTTTCTTCATCACAACACATATGTGTGAACATTTGATTCATTTTATACCAGAAGCATTTTAGTTTTTGCTAATTTTGTTGATCATTTCGTTGAATTTGTTGCTTATTTTGTTCATTTCCATTATGATTTGTGTTAATTTTGGTTAAATTTGTTGATTATTTTGGTCAGATTTGCCAATTGTCTTCAGTATTTACATCAGTATTTTGATTAAACTGCTCTACACTATTGTTTTTTATACAGTGTCTTCTTGATACATGAAATGTGTTAAATCTTTTATACTTTAATCAGATGAATCGGAAAATATATGACAAAAAAACGCTGGTTAGCTATGTTTTTAATCTATATGATGGTGTGTTATTGCACATTAAGCCTGGGAAATATATCTATTTTATCAATTACTTCAAGCTTTTGATGTGGCCGATTTAAAAAGATATAAACCTTTTCCCCCCTCCTCTTCCTACAGCTCTCAGGAACTTCCGGCAGAATGCATCCATTTCCCATGGAAACCTTTATTTCGAATTAACATGTCCATGTAAACACTAAGGAAATAGCTTTATTCCTAATTACTTTATTCAGAATAAATTATTGTAAATCAAAAAACATCATGTAAATGTAGCCATTGTTCATGATGGCATTAATGATACAACAGGGAAGTAAAGTGATGTTGAAGGAACCACATGGGGCTCCATCTGACCAACCAAGTGGTGTGAATAATAGATCAAATGTTCGCATATGTAGTGTACATGCATGATGCGTGTAAACAAAACACTTGTTCAAGTCCAATGCATGTTGGACAGATGATGATGATCATATAAAAGCACAGACAGAAAATCAATAGATACCGTCTCTTCAGTCTGGAGTCTGACATGTGCATCATGCATGGTTTGTCAGAAACCATGTGACCAGTTGAAATTAACCTTTTGTATTTTACCCCATCTGTAAACACTGGACTCCCACTGGGGTGGTGACTTTGTGACGATTGGTTGATTTATTTTTTATCCGTTTGAAAAGTCATACAACAACAAAGGCTGCACATTCACTCTTTTGGTCCAGTACCTTTTTCCCCCCATGGGAAAGGACAGCATGTTGGTAGAGTACTGGTAAGGAAAATATTGTACATATAGTGTACGCATGAGTTGATGGTTAATTTTATTGTAAAATATAGTGTACACATGACTTTTTTTTTCTTTAGTCAGGCCAATTAGGAGGCTACTGCAGCACAAAAGGATTTCAGACCCATATATTTAATTTTATTTATTTATTTCTCAAGGACAGTAGCCTAGCCACGTTAGACCCCCCCCTAGCAGCAGCACATATAATGTGCTATCATAGTAGTCTAGTTATCCTTAATGTAACGTTTGGCTAGATTTCCCTGAAACTGGCCGACGAATCACAGTGAAGAATAGCGTCAGAGGGCGGGCGTAACAAAGTGACACTGTAATGACTCAGAGAGAAACAACCACAGAAGAAGAAGAACAACAAGTGGTGATTTCCTTTTATCAAAGATGAGTGAAGGATCTGAGAAAACGTCAGCAATCTTTAAATTCTTTTTACAGAAGCGACAACAGTTAACCTTGTCACTTCTTGTCGTAACAGTTAACCTCCATAATCCACCATTTTGTTTAGTCATTCGTACCTTTTGCTGGACTCCTCTGTGAACTATCCGGCGCTCTAACTACGTCATCCTGATTGGTTGTAGTACCGTCCTATTGCATACAGAGGGATTTGAAAGACAACCTCTTAGCCCCGCCTCCCCTGAAGCACCACTAGACCTATACATGTAAGAATAGGAATAGTGCAGCTAGGCTACAAGGACAGTGCCATGAACATAGAAAAAGGAAGTATATAGCATTAAGCTAATTCGCAACCCTCGGCCCTGGATGGGCTTTTCAGCGAAGAAACGGAAGGGAAAAAAGCAAAGCGAAAAGCAACACACACAGACTGAAGAAGAAGGGTACCATGGAGCCCTTCCTGCAGACAAGGCAGACGTGTACACGTGCACTGTGCTTAAATTATTTTAGGTATTTTTACTAGATTTTTGTACAAATCTGCAGTGTTTAATAAAACATGTATTTTCCATTGTACCCAGAGTTAAATCAACTTCATGCTAAATGTAAGAAAAATAATAATTATCCAATTAATCAACTAATCATTTCAATAGTCGGACACTAGTCGACTCTTAAAATAGTCTTTATTGCAGCCCTACTTTTTAAGTGTGCCTTATAGTCTGGACAGTACGGCCATCAGAATATGAGAGCATACAATTGAAAAACCATAGTTCCACGTGTCTCTAAAAGCGTCCAAAAACAGAGAAGCGGCAGTTACTCGTTCTCGTCCACTCCACAGCTTGAGATCCAGCAGGTAGTTATTCAGTTTGTGATTTTGTGATTTTGTGTGTGTGTGTGTGTGTGTGTGTGTGTGTGTGTGTGTGTGTGTGTGTGTGTGTGTGTGTGTGTGTGTGCAGGAATCAGACAGGAGTTAGCAGGAGAGCAGTCACAGAACTGCTGGAGTGTGTGGTGCTTTACACTGGTGATGGGGAAGGTGGTGTGTTTAAAATTGCTTGGCAAGAGGAGCGGCTCATTAATCATCACAAGGCGCTTGGTTTTTCTGCCTCCTCCACATCACACCTAAAGCTGAAGTGCTCCTCCTCCCTCATGTGGGGGCCCCTCCCATCTTGGCTTTTATTTCCAGAAAACACATTGTGGCCAGTCTTTAAAGGTGAACTAAAGCCACCATGTTTGTGCAAAAGTCGAATAGCAGATTAAAGCTTAAGTTATACCCTCTGTTAATGACAGAAACACACACACACACACACACATTTTTATATATATATATATATATATATATATATATATATATATATATATATATATATAAATATAAATACAGTACTGTACGTACATTACTAGATGCAACTATATAATGTACATAAATACGTCACGTATGTACAGTACGTAACATCCTATTGTCTATGAGGGAGCTACCCATGATGCTTTTCTTTACCCTTTGACCCTCATTCATCACAGAGTTACTGTTGTTTTCTGAGGTTTTCCCAGTGTGCTTATTTAAACTTTATTACAGTTCGTATTATAGAATTACAGTAAACATGGTGATGGTGGTGCCCTGTCTGACTGCAGCTGCTGTGTCTCCATGGTAACACAGACACTTTATCAGTCATTTCTCCACCTAGACCAGCGCTTTTAGTATCCACAGTTCAGCTGAACGGTGCAAGAAGAGTATATGACCGACAGACTGTCATCAGCTTAAGGAAAATTGTTAAAATCTGTAAGCCCGGAGACACAGACCGTTCTACAGAACCTGAGTCTGCTACGCAAGTTAGAACCAACTCGCCAACGTACGCTCACTGGAAAACAAACTGGACTACCTGAAGCTGGATTTAAACACCAAACATCATCCACCAGACTGTTGCATCCTCCTTCTCACTGAGACGTGGTTCAACTCTTCTGTCCCAGACACTGACATTAGCCTGGACAGGCTAAAATCTAAACCTACATTTTCTGTTAACACATATTTCACCTCCGTGTCCACTACCTGCCCACATTTACCTGTGCTCAAACCCCAGAAGATCAGCAGACAGAGTTTGGAAGCTATAAATAGCTGAGTCATAAAATATACTTAATTATATTTTTGCCAAGATAATCCTTATGATTTCTATTTTGGAACTTAGTTCTAATGGTAATGTAAACCAACTTTCTATGTCTTTTCGAATTTCTTAATATATATAATCATAATTTACTGCACATCTTCTTTGTGACCATAACACCCAAATATTTCATTTATTTCAACTTCCAGGTATGTTTGTGTGTGTTCTGTATAGTTTCAGTTGGGGTGTAATGTATCATCAATACCTGTGTTTTTGAAATGTTTATTTTAAAACCTGAAAAAGCTTCCATAGGTCTCAATGAGTTTCATTAAAGTGAGGAATGACTGATTTGGCTGTTGAAGGATTCCGGAATTGCGGAGGGGGGTACCAATGACAATTTATTTTTATGATTGTATGTACTATCACCCAGTGCCGTTCACTTCAGTTCACCTTTAAATTCAACACAAAGACCTGCTCTCTAGTATTTGTGGTGAACCCCATGCTTCATTTAAAGGGTCTCGTTTCAACAGCCAATTCCCCTGTGAACACTTCCAATACTTTTATCTCCTGCTTTGTGCAATCGCTTATGTTTGACGGGAAATAATAAGAAATAAGCTGCGGCACAAACTGAGCCAGAGTGGACCGTGGAGTAGAGATGAATGTTTATCTGTACAGCTCCGTGGGCAATTAGCTCGTATTACTCAAAAACCTGAGGAAATAATTTGGGTGTCGACAGAAAAACAACAAACTCTCCAGCTGAAACCAGTCTAAGAAAATAAAAAACCCTGTAATCGCAGTTGCATCTTAGTGTTTGAGCTTGTAAAATTCAGTAGAAAACCATTTCAAATCTGGCTCAGGCTGTTATATAGAGGGAAAAAAATCTGTATTTTTCTCATTTTTAGTCCAAATATCTCATCACACTTAAAAATCAGACAGAATCACCTAAAGTCAAACTGAATTATTGACAAAATATCTGGACAATCTTACCAAGATCATTTTCACTTGTTGCACTGGGAGACTTTTTTGCTTGAATTAAGCAAAAAAAAAAAAAGATAAATAAAATAAAATAAAAATCTGTTGATATTTACTTCCTAAATGTTCAAAACACATGAGTGCGTAATGTCGGTCTTTCCATGAAAATCAAATGCGATGGTTTATTTATGTATCACGAGATAAACATGGTGACAGATGTAATATGTTGTTTTACAGATATATTCATTATTATTATCATTATATATAACTAGGAGTGTGACTCTTTCACTCTCAATTTCACTGAAATCTCGATTCGCAGACCGATAACAGATTCAAATCGGTTTATTTTTACACAACTAATAAATACACTTGGTAAGATTGCCTATTTTTGCTGTGTATTGTGTATTTTTCTGCAGAGAATCCACAGTCTTAAAGCAAAACCTGCTTTTAAAATCAAAAACAGTGGTCCGGATAGAGATTTAAGTCCGTCTCCGAGTCTATTTCCGTACGAACTCGAGTGTGAAAAGAACCACCGTGGTACAAAGTAGGATAATATAGATGCACCCAGTTGTGAGAGTCTGACCACAAAGGCGCTTCTGATGTGGGTGGAAGTGGCCGGCCACTTCTGCCTCATTGTTCGTCAGCTGTCAAATCAGCGAGGCAGAAAAGAAATGAATTCAAATAAAGCCTTCTAAGAGAAAACTTTAGCGAGCGGCCGGGGCCATTTCCACAAAACCCATTTTCCAATGATCTCATAGATAGCGCAGTGGAGTGCTTTATTCCTGCCCTTGTCACTTTGATGGGCTGGATAATGTAGCTCTGCCTGGCACATTAGCAATTTAATGCATAGCTGTCAATATGGTCTCAAGCCACAGAGCGCTCGATGACTGGTGACGCAACTTCAGCGCCACCGCCGCCGCTAAACCTGCACGTTTTCAGTGAAATATTACCTGGTGGGAAAAAAAATACAATTATGTTACAACAAGTGAAGCCAGGCACAACAAGCCCCGCCCCCTCACACATATTGTCACTTCCAGCTGATGTTAGTATGTCTGTGTGTGTGGTGATGTCAGCATATATATATATATATATATATATATATACACACACATATGAACACATGCATACAGTACACATGCACGTCATCCTCAAAATTATTCATACCTCTGCCATATTTGGTGACTTTTTTTTTTTCGATAAAAAGAATGAGTTTCATCAAATTTCTTTCTGCCCTGTATGTGTTACACAGGTGAAGGAATAACACATGATATTTAGAGAAAAAACTTTTTTCCAGGACTATTTTAGTTAGTGGGTTTCCAAAAAACCTGTTCAAAATTATTCCCCCCTCTCTCTTTCACAGAATTTTGGTTTAATTAGAATCCATAATAAAGTCAGCATTAAAGAAAAGGGGAAAAAAATTATATATATATATATATATATATATATATATAAACTGCTTTATATAAAGTGCTTTAATGATGAGATGGAATAAAGTATTTCACATTGAGACAATTCTAATGCATACCCTTGGTTTACTCAGTCCAATGTCTTTTCTTACTATTACTTATTACTGATAATTACCATTAAGAAAAGACATTGGGTGGAGTAAACCAAGGGTATGAATAATTATGAATACAGTGTTTTCCACTAATCATTTGTTTATATATATATATATATATATACACATACATACACACACACAGGGTTCCCAGTAAGTCTCCATACATACATAATAGATTCCATACATATGTGGTTCTAACATGTATTTCTTTATATTTCAGATAACCCAAAAATGCATTTGAATAAAGAGCAACAAATTGAAATCATCCTGATGGCTGGTTCACTATTATATAAAAATATATAAAATATAAATATAACCCATTGCCTTCACCTTGCAATGATGGACTAGTGAATGAAAATGTTAAAAAATAAATAAATAAACTGAGCCTGTAGATTACAGAAAACTGCAGAAAATGTTCCAGTGGTATACTGGGCTACTGGGTCGTTTAGCTGCTGAAGTTCCTCTTGCAAGAATAATCATTCATTTTAATGAAGATTTGTTTTGCTGATTAAAAGTCTCCTGTTGATTCATCATCATCAGTTTGACCTGGTGGACGCGGCTAATGTTTACATGTCTGAATTGCCTCAGCGGTATTGACTACATAATCAGATACATCATTGCCCCTCCCCAAACCCCCACCACCGCTTCTGTATTTAGTGAATATCAAAAGACTTCAGGGGCAGGAAGCACCAGATAAACTGGAGACTGTTTGGAGAAGGTAAATGAACACAGCTTTGTCACAGAACATGAGCTGTACAGAAGTAACTGATGTGAGCAGGGTCTGGACAGGGTGTCGTTTAGGGTGGGTGGGGGGGGGGGGGTACTCACATTCTGTACTGAAGTAGAAGTATAGCTACAAATACTCTGATAAAAGTACAAGTACTGATTCAACTCCTTTACTGAAATAAAAGATAAAAAGCACAACTTGTCAACTGTAACACTGCAGACACAGCAGACCTCCACCAAGGCTTTTTACATTCACACATGACATGATGGAGCCATAGATGTTGACCCGACGTAATGGTGAGACGACGTGAACGAAAAAAACACCAGATTCTATCAGATATTATCACTGATGTGTTGTAGCTGTTGACCTTTATGTGACCTTGACCTTTGACCTTCATTGCTCAAAATCTAATGTGTTGTTCCTTGACCCATTATCCATCATTCCTGAAAGTTTCATCAAAATACATTCAGAACTTTTTGTAGACTGTTATGGGTATGGACAGGAAATTTAGGAAAAAAGGAAGAAAAAAAAGTCACAACTGAAAAAAAAAGTCATAAATTTGAGATTTAAAAAAACTCAAAATTGTGAGATAAAAAGTCACAACGATGAGATAAAAGTTATAATTATATGATGCCACTAATTTTGCTCTGAAGTGACTTATTTTTCATATATTGTACATCTGTTTAGTTTGAAAAAGTGTTCTCCTTATATTCTCTATTCTGAGAATGTAAGGAGTATAAAGTACATATATTTATATAAATGTAAGGAGTATAAAGTACATATATTTATATAAATGTAAAGAGTATAAAGTACATATATCTATATAAATGTAAAGAGTATAAAGTACATATATTTATATAAATGTAAAGAGTATAAAGTACATATATTTATATAAATGTAAGGAGTATAAAGTACATATATTTATATAAATGTAAGGAGTATAAAGTACATATATTTATATAAATGTAAGGAGTATAAAGTACATATATTTATATAAATGTAATGAGTATAAAGTACAGACATTAATGCAGAAATCTAGGGAGTAAAATGAAAAGGTTTCCAGAAAAATAAATACTCAAGTAAAGAACAGACACCTAAAAAACCTCCTTAAGTACAATAACGAAGTACTTATACTTAATTATTTTCCACCTCTGCTTACAGGGTACCAAGTGTGCAGTGAAAGGAGGCGAGTATATGAGACATCATTAAAGGCTTTGGATGAACCGTGGATGAAAGTGTGTTTGGTGGATGTGGTCTGAGCAGGATGTCAATATGTTCACATTAGAGCTTTCATCTCAACTCAAGGAATCCATTTAAAATTACTTCATCTTGACCATTTACACAGTTTTTCCAACCTCACCTCGCCATATTCGGTGATCTGATAATGGAGGGGGGTGGGGGTGGGGGTGGGGGTGGGGGTGGGGGGTGAGGGTTCTGAGGAACTGTAAGCACCCCTGGACTTTAAAGCATGGGTGGTTTGAGAAATGTAAATAATGGGCTTGGATTTTTATCATTTTTAAAGGGTTGAGGGGTAGTATTAGAGCCTTGGAACCAATCAGGTGATTTACATGTAAAATGTGGCTATTTATGAAAAATGCATGGTACGAAAACACTTCTGGAATGAATTAATTTTGTAAGTAGAGGTACCACTGTATATGTCTTTAGACCTGCTACGATTAGTCGATGTCAACAAAGATAATAATAGAAATGGTCAACAATAAATTCCATTTTCAACTATTGTCACCAGATGTTTTTCCCAACAGAGGCATCTCCCTTTACTATAATCTCTTTAATTTGTATATATTTCTTTATTTTTTTAATGAATTTTTATGAATTTTTTTCTTTGTATTTTTTTTTATTTATTTAATTACTTTTGTTCATCTTTGTTCTTTGTCTTTTTATTTATTCATTCATTCATTCATTTTAATTACTTATTTTATTTAATTATTTCAGCTTCATAACGATGACACTGAAACGTATGTTTTGTGTCAACCACAAATCTGTTTGACCATTTGTGTCAGTATCTCACAGCTGTTATTTACGACTTTTACTTACTTTCATGTCACAATATACATCACAGGGTTTAAAAAATAAATAAATCACAATGTCAGTTTTTTCTAATATCATGTGGCCTTAGATAGAATGCAGTTTTACCATTTTATTTACGGTCACTTTTGTCTGACCAGATGCTAACACTTGGCTTCAAAATTAGCGCCGTTACCCAGCAGACACACAGGCGACCATAAATGTAAATTACGCTCCGATTAAAGCTTCCAGACAAGCCCCTTACTGTTTCACAACCACTTGACGAATGGGATTACAACTATGTGCAGCCTCTCAGAAGGATTTTCTGGTTGGATTACCTTAAAATTGCATGATAGCTAGTTTCCAGTCACCACTGCACACTTTTCCTGCCGCTCCAGTGAGTAGCTCTGCGCTAAAGGAAAGGGTCAGGCGGGGTGGTTGGTTGGAAAGCTGCCAAAGCTGGAATAATGCCGAGTGTCCGCCGCCCCGGTCATCACCTGCCAAAATGAGCCGTCCAACACATCATCTGGGACTGAGTGACTTAATTGGAGAGGTGGGAAGTGGATGTGGACGTGGATGTGTGTGTTCTGCCATTTTGTCAATGAAGCGGGAAGGTAATTGTGATGTGTAATGATAATATAGTGCAAATGATACACGACCAGACAGTCAATCTAAAATTAAACTTTGGCTGTATGCCTGGGAGATATGGAAAAGAATGGGCTTCACTATATCACTATATATATATATATATATATATATATATATATATATATATATATATATATATGAAGTTACATTGCTTTAAGGGTTTGTCTGTCTGTCTTTGTGTGCATGCACATTTCCAATTTTCGTACTAATTCTTGACAAATCATTCTGAAATTTGGCATGTACAAGGAGCCACGTATACGGATGAAACACACTGAATTCCAGCTGAATCGACTCACGACTTCCGGTCTGAGGCCATATTGAATTTTCACGTCAAGGTCACAGCAGAGATATGCCATTTACAACATGTATTGGTGATTTAAGATGATAATGTATGATTGGATAAGATCACAGATTTGATATGATATACATTTATATATGTATATTATACATATACACACATAAATATATTAATATATATATACATATACACATATATATATATATATATATATATATATATATATATATATATATATATATATATATATATATATATATATATATATATATATATATATACATACATATACATATATACATATATATACACATATACATATATATATATATATATATATATATATATATATATATATATATATACACACACACATCACATACATACTTTCTGATAATATTGGTATGTATGAAGCTATCAAATTATTATTCCACGCGCTGTTCATATTTCTTAGGGTAATTCATATTTTTGCCAAATTCAAGTTTGTTTTCATTCAACTGTAGTAAAATGACATGAAAATGTTACATTCACCAAGGAAAACATGTGCAGTTGTGGTAGTTTAAAGACTATTAGGATTAGTGTTAGAGTTTTAAGGTTATTAACAAAAAGACAAACCATAACGAACCAAAAACAATAGCCATCCTCCACTTTGGAGTGGGAAGGGTGTGTGTGTGTGTGTGTGTGTGTGTGTGTGTGTGTGTGGGTGGGAATGGGGTGGGGGTGAAAACAATGATAATTTCAGTGAGTGGAGACGTGGTTATTGCTGATGCTGCAGAGAACACGTCTTCAAATGAATGGAGTGCAGCGCTCATCTTTTAAAATAAAGAAAGCCCGTTTAATCCTGGTGCTGCTGCAAATTCAACACTAACCAATACAAACCCTAAGCTGCTTGAATGATTTTATTTATTTGTTTTGCTCAAATCTAAACTGCCAGAAAGGAGAATTTGTATCAAGCCGCTTAATTTTTCACTTTAACAACAAACCAATCAGAGCATAGAAACCCCAAAGCACACCGTTTCAGTATGGACAGAGTGTCTGTTCCAACTAATGAGTGTAAGTGGAAAAATGGCTGTACATCATGAGGTAAAGAGACGTAAAGGAATAAATATTGACCGTCCTGGGAGAATAACTTCAATAACCATTAGTGCACTCCTGGTCTAACTGGGTCTCGTCATTAGACACAGCCTTGTTTTGCTTATTGGCTCCAGTTGGTCCACATTTGGACAGTACAGAGCAACAGTCGAACATAAAGTCAGTCCAGTGTGAAGTGGAGTCAGTCTGAAGTAGATAAAGTCTGAGCCCAGGTGTGAGGGTAGAGCATGATTTGTTTATGACTAGCTGATTTTCCATTACAGTTTTCACAAAACAACAGGCAGGACGCGGTGTAACTCTGGTGAAACATCGTCCTGCGATATTTCACTGCTGGAAGACAGACTTGTCCATGTCTCGATATCACGCTGCCTTTCTCTGCTGTTTCTCTAAAACAGCAGTTAAGTTTTTTCCAGAAAAGTCTCCGTCCCCTCCTCTGTCCATGTGTATTGCACCATTTTCACTCAGAGAGAAGTGATCATGTACGTCAAGTCCTGTGATGTACAATTGCAGAAAAAGTCTTTCCATTGCACTTTTGCGATATGTTAGAATATCGAAAAGCACCTCATGAAAGCATAAAAACTTTTTTATCGATATTTTACTGTTTTATTTTAAAATTCTGGTGTTTCCATTACCAGTCTTTATTGTGCTATTTACATTTTGCGAATTTCCAAGGGTAACGTTAACACAGCGACTAACATAATCAGGAACAATGGGAACTGACAAATGTAGAATGTGTGGTTATTGTATGTAGTAGTAGTAGTAGTAGTAGTAGTAGTAGTTGTAGTAGTAGTTGTAGTAGTAGTAGTCTTAGGGGCAACCATGGCTCAGTTGGTAGAGTGGGTCGTCCAATAACTGAAGGGTTGATGGTTTGAAATCGGGTCTGTCCTAGTCGGTCTGTTGTGTCCTTAGGCAAGACACTTCACCCTCTTTGCCTCCAGTGTCACTCACACTGGTGTATCAATGTTTGGTGGTGGTCAGAGGGACCATAGGTGCAAAATGGCACTTCTGTCAGTCTAACCCAGGGCAGCTGTGGATACATATATAGTTTACCACCACCAGAGGGTGTATGTGAGAGTGAATGAATAATGGGTCACTAATGTGAAGCGCTTTGAGTGGTCAAAAAAGCACAACATAAATCAAATCCATCATCATTATTATCATTAGTAGTAGTAATAGTATTAGTAGTACTAGCAGCAGTAGTATTATAACCATTAGACGAACAATGGGAACTAAGAATTGTTCCATCTTAGGACGTGCAGTTAATATGTAAAATTATTTGACGGCAATTAGCCAATAAACTCTACATTTTCCTGACATCAGATATAGAGGGAGTGGAGGACTCACTATTGACGTCCTAATTATCTTTTCATGAAGGCACAGGTCTTTATTCACACCTGTGTGGATACATTTAGCAGGACCCACCACAATGACACAGAATTGCAATGCCTTATGGGTCTAATAGAACAATCGATCTTAAATTAGGCTATTTTCTTAGCGGTGGTAGACAAGATGCTTACACAAGCGATACGGAGACGAGGGGAGGCGGTGAATAATAAATGGCCCAGGCAGAATTAAGAATGAGGGGTGATTTATAAAAAACACAAAAACACATGTTGGAGCAGGATGAGTCAGAACCCAAATGGACACTGTTTATCAGTCTGACTGAAAATGTTCAGGCACGTTGGACAAATAGTGTGTTTTCAAAAATAGACTTTTATAAAGAGGTAGGATTATTGATTATCAATTTAGGAAATATATTAAACTGGAAATGTAACTGGAAAGGTCGTAATATGTAGTAGTAGTCAACATAGTAGTTGTGGTAGTATTTGTGGTACTAGTTGCAGTAATTTTAGCAATACTAGGAGCGGTAGTAGTGGTAGTAATATGAGTTGTATCTGCAGTGAAGTGTCATTTGTTTACGACGCCAAGACTCCCTGGCACGCCTGCCCCCACTGCCAAATAAAAGGTTTCCATTGGAAACGGGTGTATTCCGCTCTAGTTCATTAGACTTTAAGAGCTGGGGGTACAGAGGGTTCTCATTGTACAGAACACGGGATGCAAACAACCAACCCTTTGGTTATTGGACGGCCCACTCTACCAACTGAGCCACGCCCACCTACGCAACCATGGCCCAGTAAATAAAACAGTTTCGCTGCAGCTGATGAGTTCTGGCTAAACGTAGAAAAAAAACAGTGTTTCACTGGTTTGTCTGTCATTATTGTGAAATTAAATTTTGCACAAATGACATCGTCTTACAAGATCCTTCAGTAAGATCCTTAGGGTCTAATGTCGTCCACCATCACCTTCATTTACCAGTGTTGTACGTCAGATACCATTGGCTAATGCAGAGGTGGATGTCCTGCATACACTTAACTAATACGACTTCCATTGGTATTGATTAATAATTAGAACTGAGAGAATTGGTTGATTACTACGGCAATTAAGGTGTGGAAAGACCATTAACATGTGGAGAGATGAGGCAGACTAATAAGGGCCAATTAGGCTGGTTGAGCAGAAAGTATGCGAAGTGAGGGAGGGAAAAAAACAAAAAAACTACAACCCAGCACAAACCAGACCAGCCTGAATATGAGCTACACGGGGGTCAGCGACTTAATATTCTAAAGCGCGAGTGTGGAAGTGCAGCTACATACTTCAGAGTTCAAAGCCAAACTGGTTGTGTTTTAAAAGATTAAGGTCTTCTATATCGCTAGGAATTCCTAACAGAGTCCAACACTCCTAAATGAATATGAGGAGGACTATGTACATAAAGCCTTCACACATGCATTCCCTTGCAGATGGCCAAAAATAAAAGCACAAACATACCTACAGCTAAGAATTCTGCTAATTTACTAAACATATTTGGATTATAACTCTATCCCCTTTTGCAAAACCAATGTTTCAGAACAAAGATACTGTGCAACAGAACGCTTGCTCCATGACAAATATCACTACTCTACAATTATTTTTATTAAGTATCTGCTTCAGACATGTGTTAAATCTTACATAATTTAATCAGATGAATCACAAAACAAATGACCAGTGCTGGTTAGCTCATGTTTATATTATATATATATATATATATATATATATATATATATATATATATATATATATATATATATATATATATATGGTGATGTGTTTCAGTTCTGTATACTCAGTTTTACATATACAGGGTCTCTGCACATTTCTGACAATATAATGCTTTTCAAGACCAGTTTAACACCTTAGAGTATAAAAAATAAGACCAATACCGTGGAACGTACAGTAAAAAAAAAAAGAACACTCTAGTTTAAGTTCAACGCATGTGGTCTGCAGAACCCATAGTATTTCTGCCTTTAGCATAGCGGTTGAACCCACAGTATTTCTGCCCCTAGCATAGCGGTTCAACCCACAGTATTTCTGCCCCTAGCATAGCGGTTGAACCCACAGTATTTCTGCCCCTAGCATAGCGGTTGGGACAAATGCAGGTAAAGCACTTGTGCTGGGACCCAGAGACACTAAAGGTGAAGCTGTCGTTGCACTTGCATTGGGGTGAATATTGTCATGGGGACCGTTGTTGCCTGACTAGTGTGTATTCTTTTCCCCTTTCATGTGAGCATCAAGGCCTTTACAGCCCATTGTTCCTTTACCACATACTTTACATAGCGCTTCATATTCACACCTTGTTTTGATAGCAAACTGTTGTATTTGGTGTGTGCGCGGAGAAGTGTGCATTGAACTTGCACTTCTCCATCTGGGTTCATGTTCACGTACGTCTGTTTTACTCCATAACATTTGAGCCGAAACCAGCTAGAACACTTTTTCATTGCGACCAGCCCCATCCATCTCCTGCTGCACCACCTCCTCACAAATAATGCACATTAAAACATGTACCTCATCACTACTCCAAACTCCACTATTTTGTCCATCTGCGTCGGATGTCTATCTGACGCAGATGGACTTTAACAATGGCAAGATTTGTTTTTATTTTTTGCGTTTTGTTGTTCTTACAATTCCACCACGCTGCACAATGACGCATTTCCTCAACCAATCACCGTCTGACTAATTGTGAAAACACATGCCAAAGCATAATGGGATATATTCTGGACCACCTCACACTTTTCCTGAAAAATGTCCTCACAGGGACAGCCCGTCCCCCATTGCAGTGAATCTGAAGTAGCATTAGCATCTACAAAAGAAGACGGCGCCACAGTAGCTGCTGCACAAACTTGAAATAAATGGTGGATCAAACTGGTTCATGTGCTCTCTGTGGAAATGAAGCCTCATTTGTTTTGTTTTTTTGCACATTTTCAAAACAAGCAACAGCACAAAACCTAGCTGGATGCTACTAAACACAGACAGAGCCAGAAGAGAGGGGGAGTGTTCCTTCAGGCATTCTGAGCCAATCGGAGACGCCTCATTACCGCGTCATGGACATGGATGCAGAAGTACCGGTAAACTCTGTTGTTCGGCCTCCACATGATATGCACATGGTCGCACTAATCACAAACGAGTCTCATAAATATTAAAGAGTCATCCCTGCACTACTTCAATCAAGTAGAGCTATCCTCATGAATATTACAGAACCATAGTGGCACATGCAGTGGCATGCACAAACACATAGGTACAAACTGACTGTATTTGTTCAGTATAGGGCTGTACTGAACCGAACGGTTGGGTACAAATACATCTACCGTTACAGCCTTACTACTTCTACTACTACTGCTACTCCTACTCCTACATAGGCACCAGATTGAACATTTAAAGTGTAGTTACTAACATTGGATATTTATAGCACGTATGAGGATGAGTGCCACTCAGTCCAGTGCAGACACAGTAAATGTGGGCAAAATTATGTCTTAGGTATTACTGGCACGTTTCTTCCTCATGTACCACCACACAATGCCATTTAAATGCCACTCTGTCCTAAGAGTGCTAGTTATGAAATTCAGTGGACAAAAACACACCTTGAATACACAGTGCTTTGTTTTATTAGCCGAGTCCCCTTGAGAGCCCAAAGCAGCAGCAGCAGCTTAGTGTTGAACCTGGGAAAATAATTTAAAGATTGCTGCACACGTAAGGGAGAACACTCATTAAAGAAAGGCGTCTGAAACTGTGCAAGCGACTTGTGTACGAGGCAGGAAACGCTTTCATTAACCAATATTTACAGGAGCATAAACCAGCTGAGACTTCAGTTTCAGTGTTTAGATTAGAGCTGCACGATATTAGAAAGAACTGACGGTACGATATTTTTTACCCTGTGATATATATTGCAAGATGGAAATGTTTTTTTAAAAAGTGTATATATATATATATATATATATATATATATATATATATATATATATATATATATATATATATAAATAAATAGCAGCTGTGCAGTGCCGACAAAAATGGTCAAACAGATTAGTGGTCGACACAGAACATACATTTCAGTGCCATCCTTCTTGTAGCCGAAATAAATACAATTAATAAATAAAAATTAATTTTAAAAAAAGAAACAAACAACACATATAAATAGAGACAACTTAAAAAAATTAATTATTCATAAATAAATATATAAATAAAAACTAAAATCGATAATAAAAAATTACTATTAATTATAATTATAATAAATGAATAATGCATAAAGATAAATGATAATGAATGAATAAATTTATGAATTAAATAAATACAAATATACACAAAAAACATTTTTTAATTAGAATAAAAAATACAATTAAAACAATTGCAGGACCTGCGCTGTGACTATTGTGCACACATACATCGCGATGTCGATGCTCAAAACAGTATATTGTGCAGCTCTAGTTATAATCTATGTTAAGAAAATAATATTTTTAATTTGAGAGACAAAACAAACCAGTATCAGCTTAGAAGTATCAGCGTCCTATATCGGTCAGTGCCTAAGGGTGATGTCAACAAAAACTGCTCTGAGCTGAACATGTTTGGACCAAATGAGCCGAACTAAACCCAGATGACCCTCAGGCGAAACAAGAAATAAAGGCTGGGAATGTGTGTTGCTGCTGTGGGAGGTTTGCGGCTTTTTATGCTTCAATTGTGACTCTTTAACGCAGTTTCTGTGCAGAACTCACAAAGGAAATTTGAATGTTACCTGTCAAAGTATAATGCAAGTCACCGTACGCCAGTTCTACCTAGAGCTGAACAATCTACCATTTAAGGACCAAAAACCATGACACCATTTTGGGACAAAGCCATCTTTTTTTTTTTTTTTTTTTTGCAGTGCTAACTGGTCCTGGTTTTGTTTCGTTTAGTATTTTACACATGTCTACCATCCTGCCAAACTGACCAATCAGAAGCAGCGTGCTGCATGATGACAGGTCATGTGTTCTGGAGTCTAATTAGTGTAAAAGCTGGTCAACAATTTCAGAAAAGACTTCAACAGGACCAGAAGCAGAAGTCAGGGGGTTTGAACCCAGGTTAAGACATCGATGGTTCTTTTAGGTTTTCAGTTGTAATAACTGCCGTTCCTCAAACACTCAATGTATCCTATGTATGGCATGTTTTCTGTTAATAAATATGACTACATTTGAAATCAATTCTTGGCTTTAGATTTGATTCTTGCAGTAGAGTTATTCTAGTCTAGCCGCGTTAGACCCCCCGTAGCGGCAGCAAATCTAATATGCTCCCGTAAAAGTCTAGTTACGGTCAACATAACTTTTGACATTATTTCCCTGAAACTGGCCGACAAATTACGATGAAGTACAGAGTCAGAGGACAGGATTTACAAAGTGACGCTGTAATGATTCGGAGAGAAACAACCATAGAAGAAGAACAACAATGGTTGTAGATTTCCTTTTATCAAAGATGAGTGAAGAATGTGTAAAAACAATCTTTAAATTATTTTTATTGAAGCAACAACAGTCGTTAGGCTCCATAATGTTGAGTCATTCTGAACTTTCTCTGGACTCTTCCGTGAACTTTCTGGCATCTAACTACATCATCCTAAATATTACACTGATTGGTTGTAGTAATGTCCTATTGCATACAGAGGATTTGAAAGACAACCTTTTAGCCCCGCCTCCCCTGCCTATGAAGCACGTCTAGACCTATACATATAATGAATAGGGATAGCACGGCTAGGCTGCAGTTATTATATTTATCCTTTGAATGGTATTATGCATGCTTCTGTGATGTTTGCAAATGTTGTCCACTAAAACTTGATTTAAAGAAAATTGTGAATGAAATGGAAATATCTGTCAGAAAAATTGCAATTCAATTTTGTTAAAATCAGGCCGCCCTCATTACAACTAAATGATTTAGGTCACAAACTTTCCTCTATGAAAATATGTCAAGTCCAATAAGCTGAGCTACACAAAGCAGTGGATTTAAAATGACGGTTTCACTCTTTGAAACAAAAAAACCCATTCAGAGACAACTAAAGACTTAAGCTCCAAGTCCATTTAAAAGGTAAGTAGGGGGATAAAATAAAAAAAATAAAAAAGTGACATTCCCAAAAGCACAAAGTCACTGAATTTAAAAGTGCAGCATGTGAATCAAAGGCAGTGGATGAAAGGCACGCCAATTCCACATTTAGCCAAAAAGAGTCCACCAGGGAACAGGCCACTCTTTTATCAAAAATCCACTGTTAGCGTCACCCAAAAATAGAAGAGGCGATGGGATAGGAGAGCCTGGCAGCAGCGGCAGGCAGCAGTGAATCCCAGAGATAGGGAGTAATTACTGGCACACAAAGAGCTTTGCTGTCATAACGGGCAGCTAATCAATTGGATATCACAAACACAAACAGCGAATACAAACAGTAGCAATAATTACAGGCCTAATCATCACAGACCGAGATCTCTATTGAAGGCATTCGCTAAACAACTCACGTTTGAGCCTGGACTGTTTAGAAAAAAGCCGTACAGCTTTTCCTTTAAAGTTTCGGCTCTAGAAAGCAATTCAAATACACAAACAACTCCAGATAATGTATGGGTGTGGTGCTCAATTTGTCAATAGACAGAACAAGACAAATTTGAAGCTACAAACGCTCCCGTTGAATCCACCCACTGTAGGTCTTGAGTGAGGGTAAAGTGAGGGTAGATGGACACAGGCATTATTAGTCGAAAAATTACTGCTTCACCCAAGGGCGTTTTCAGTACGGTTTACATGTGCATCCAAGTCCAGTTATTGGCAGTAATCGAATTAAGGACTTATCTGGAGTTTCCCAGAAGTCAGAGTTTACATAAAAGACATCATTACCGCAAGAGAATCCAACTATGGTTGGGTACTGAAAGTCGGTATAGGTATGGAACAGGGGCAATCGTTAACGGTAGTAACCAGAAGGATAAGAATTTTGGTACCATATATGCAGCTGTTGTTTAATTACGCCCTCTGTCCACTGTTAATGGAATAGCACCCACATGCAGCAGTGCAGATGACATCAACGTGTTAAAGACGAAAGGTCACATGTGTGGTTATAGTTCACAAGAAGATCCAGAATCTTCTAAATGCAACAGGTATTTACATTTATATGCAAAGGCAGAAAACTGTCTAATTTCATGAAGTATTTGGTAGTGTTGGAAGTATTAAAACAGAAAAATGCACCATGTTTGATAGCTTAGCACTGTGCTAATAGCCCAGTACTCAGTGTGGGAATGACAGACCCAAGAGGTAAATCTTCAGCTATTTCACACAAAATATACAGAAATTAACTAAGAAGCACAAATATACAAAACATGCTATGAATCCACTAAAATTCACCAAAAAAAATAAAATAAAATAAACCACTGGAAAAACCAAAACATCTTAAAAAATGTCTAAAATACAGGAGGGAAAATATTATAACATAACCAAAACATATGCAAAAATGTGAATATATATTTACTCAACAAGTTTATTAGACACCTTCAACAGTTTCAAAAAACAACTTGAAACAAATTAATTACAAACTGAAAAATGGCGGCGAAAAAATTTAAAAATGTGCTAAAATCCACAAACGAAAAATCCAAAACATATTCTAAAGTCTTCTAAAATACAGAAACAAAACACAATAAATGTGATAAAATATCTAAAACTTATGCAAAAATATAAATATATGGGCAATTAACATGTTTATTCAACACCTTCAACAGTTTCAACCACTGTAGACAACTGTTCCGTTTAATCACGTTCACATTTTTTTAATCACATTAATCCTTATGATGACTTAATCTGCGGTTAATGCATTCAATTTTACAGCCCTAAAACAAAAACGATAAATTAAAAACAGCTGTGGATAATGATCCCGTGTACGTAGAATTGATTTCCCTGGACAAAAAGTTGTTATTGCTCTGCCTTTGAGCATAAACGGCTCGGCTATGAGCTGTAGAGTCACTAAGACAGTAAGACATGTACGGCTCATTGGCTTAAACATCAGTTCTCGGCGCTCGATAACACTGTAGTCAAGACGATACTGAACATTTTTACTCAACCCCCACCCCCCGTACAAACTCCACAATCATTAAGACAGTGCGCCTACATCATAACACGAGTTATTGCTGCCCCAAAGCTGCCATATCTGCATGAATGGGCTTGTCACTGTGGCTCCAAAATCCTTCGGGGTCAAAATTTACTGCTAGGACTAAGTAATTATAGAGCGTCTTCTATAGCGCTGCCTTCATCATTATTTCCTAACACATGGGTGCCTCCGCTGTTCCACATTCTATGGCTACGTGATAATGAAATGGAACAGAAAACACTGCTCTTCTGTCTTACACCAGTTTTCCCATCCGTCTTAAGAGTCAACATATTGTTCCTGTTTCCCCAAAAGAGACGCTTGGAGCATATTTCTAAATTTGTAAGACATCTCACTCTGGTAAAATCTTAGTAGAATTGGAAGTGAACAGGGCGTCAAAGCATCCAGACCCTCCCAGAAAATTATGAAAAAATACACATATGTTCCTCTTATGGACTTACGAAATAATACCAAGAAATAATACCAAGTCTTAGACTGATATGCTCAGTGTTGAAGTAAAGGCCTTCAAAAATTTGGAGTATTTTTTTTTTTTTTTTACTATTATTATTACCCAAGATATTTTGTAATCGCCACAGAGACACATCATGCTATAACCCAATGAATACTTGAGATATCACCATGAAATTACATGGGCATATACATATCGCTGATGAGCATCTGATGCAATGATCCATTTGACTAAAGTTCAAAGGTCACAATTAACTAAAAGGCTTATGCTAGCAGAGGTGTTTAACTTGACTGACTAACAATGTTCTAATTTATTATTAGTTATGATCTTCACATCCATTTCATTTCCATTTTATTCAAGCTGAATGAACTATTGTGACAGACGATGCTATACAAGGCTGGAGCAACACACAACATAGAATAGAATAGAATAGAATAGAATAGAATAGAATAGAATAGAAGTACTTTATTGATTCCACAATAGCTGCCAAAATGAATCCAAACACATGCACTGACAGGTTATAACTGGTTAATCTAAATTGTCCATAGGTGTGAATGTGACAGTGATTGTTTGTTTATATATGTTCAGCCCTGAGATGAACTGGAGACTCATACAGGGTGTACCCCGCCTTCGCCCATTGTAGCTGGATTAGACCCTCAGTGACCCCTGTGACCCTAGTGAGGATAAAGTGGGTTCAGATGACATGACGAGACGATTCACAATTAATCCGGCTGCCAAAAACACAACGAGATGAGACAATGGCAGAGGAATTATCAAATTCTAAATTAAGATCTGAATGGAGTTTAATTTGATATAGTCATTTTCAATTGGTGTTTACATGGTTCATCTTAAAGCTGAATTAACTTTTATTCTGAATTAAAACAGGAATAAAATCTCCCATGTAAACAGTGATCCACAACAAGCACTATTGTCTCTCGACTCACTCACAAATTTTATTTTATATTATATAGAAAATAATATATATTATATAAAACTTTTAACATAATTTTCAGGAACAGTTTTTTCCTTCCTTCATTCATCTTTTAAATAATATCGTTCAATACATTTTTAATTAGCAGGAATTAAGCAGATGGGTTTTTTTTTATTTTACTTTTAGATATAATTATTTACTTATAATTTTCCTCACCAATATTTTATAACCTATTTTATCCCAGGTGTTTTTAACTATGCATTTCTATATGTGGCCCCTTGCATCATGTTTTCTTTTCACTCTGCAGTGCATCCTTGATGTAACTTTAGCTCAATGACAAAGGGATTCTGATTCTGAATTGTCGGGTGTCCCCATTTGATTTCCAGGTGACTCCACGTGAGGTCGCAAATCCAAAGTCTAATCCTTTCAATCTACTTCATATTCACACCTTTATTCCCCCACATCCAATTAAAGACAGGAAAATAAACATTTTAAATAAATGGGAAAAAAATGCCAGTGTCAGACCACTGCAGACACCGTCCACTGGGGTCATGTTCCTTTTATAGAAGTTTCCAGAAGCACATCACTCATAAGTTTGGTCCATGCAAACCAAGCCACAGCCTTGTTTGATGTAGCAGCCTTTAATGATCCACACAATCTAATGAGCTTCCAGACTTTGTAAAACGACCAAAATGCTCGTCTGTCATAACGGTGACTCTGTGGGGGGAAAATTACAGCAGTAAACTCCAGCAGATGAAAGACAACAAGTCTTTAGTTATTCCCCAATTAAATGTTTCCTCAGACACCATTAAGCTTCCACGCTGTGGCTGAAGGGAATGTTGTCCCTGGACACAATATATGACACCACAAGACAAGACTGGACCCAAACTCAACATAACCCATACTCGCCTTAACCATAACCCATACTTGTTATCATATGACAGAAAAAAAATGCTAAAATAAATTATCAGGTCAAAATATTGGCGGCCATATGGGTGGATCACGCATTTCATGAGACCTAGCTCGAAATGGGTTCATCGTGTCAGACAGTTTTTGCAGAAGTCGAAGAAATTCCCTTCAGGCGTTTATGCGATTGGGCAGTCCAGACAATGGGACAGACAGATGGACAACCTGAAAACATAATGACTCCAGTGTAGAAGCATAAAAAAAAAAACAATGCTCCATTCCACTGCAAATACACACTGTTGCCCTAATCTGACTTTGAAACTTCAGCAATGATAAAAATCAAGCAGCACAAGCACTCACAGATAATGTATCTGTGTGAAATGCACACTGATAGCATCTTAGTAGAAAACGGGGCTCCGGGCAAAGAGAATACATAAAAGGCTACAATGAGCTCATCCTGGATGAAAACTTCACACTCCCTCTCCCCCACACACCCCATAGATTTGAAGTGGTGAATGAGAGCAAAGGCTTCCTCTCGCTTTCTTGTCTGGGTAGCAAATCTCCAAATCCCAGCCAGAGGGGGAAACAGATCCAGCGCCCTATTACATGGAGTCTGAGGGATGGGACTGCACTTCATTCACATCCAAATTCTGCTTTTGTCTAACAGGAACCATCAAATTGGGCCTTACCTTCCACGGGACTGTCATAATGACACTGTGCCAAGTCTAGCTGCAGCAGGAGTGTGTACGCGAGCGTGCACGTACGGGCGTGCATGAGAGTCAGATGAGGAGAAGACAGAGGGTGATAGAGAACGAGACAGATGACTCTCAGGCCTCCACTCCTGATTGAAGTGCCGCACAGAAATGCAGAGGGAGGAATCGTTCCCCTGATTTTCTACTGTGACTGAAAGATGCTGATGCCCACAGTAAGACTAATGTCACCAGTGGGACTAATGGGTCATTCTATGTCAATTCACCCAATGGGTTCAACCCTACCCCCTCAGATTTTGCTGAAACTTTGTCCTAGGGGTAAGACTGGCAGGAAAATATGATTCTCCAACTTTTATGTTAATCGGACGAACCGTTTCCGAGATATGGCCACCAACATTCTGCTGATTTTGGTGATTTTTGACGATGCCACCATTATTCAAACTGCAGTAACTTGTGAACTACTGGTCCAATTTTCATGAAATAGGTGTCATTCTGTCAGAAACATTTTAAGGAATCCAAATCTGTAATCAAATTTTAGGATGTATATTATTCTGAGGAACAAATATAGATGTGTGCATCACCTTTTCACATAACTATTTACTTGCCCAATATTAACACATATTTCAGGTCAATGTATTTTTGAACTATCCTGTAGCTCAAACAAAAAATATTATTTGCAGACTATGAAGGGCTATGAAATTAACCAAAATTTATGTCAAGGTCACGTGATCCACAAGGTCAAATTCAAGTTCAAAGATTTGATTTCAAGGTCATGACATGAAAACGTGGTCAGATATTGACACCTATTTCATGAAAATTGGACCAGTAGTTCAGAAGTTACTGCAGTTTGAATAATGGTGGCATCGTCAGAAATCGCTAAAATCGTCAGAATGTTGGTGGCCATATCTCGGAAACGGTTCGTCCAATTAACATAAAAATTGGAGAATCATATTTTCCTGTCAGACCTACCCCTAGGACAAGGTTTCAGCAAAATCTGAAGGGGTAGGTTTAAGTTTGTCCAAAAAGTTGGGTGATTTGACCCTAATGTCACCAGTAGGACAGCCAGCACCCTTCTTTATGCCACTTCCACAATGCCCCATATTAAGTCACTAACAAATCTTACCATATTTTCCGCACTATAAGGCACACTGGACTATAAGGTGCAGTAAAGTGAAGTCAAAATCATGAGATGAAAAGTCAAAATTCCATGTCACTAAACACTAACAGAATGAATCCATATATAAGGTGCCCTGGATTGCACTCTCGTTTTTGGAAGAAAGTAAAGTCTTTTAAGTGCACCTTATAGTCCCGAAAATACTGTAACAACAACAATAACAATTACAATAGTAATAATAATAGATTAGATTTGTATAGTACTTTTCTATGTACACACTAGGGCATTAACAAAAACATTGACCAGTTGACACATCAATATTTTCTTTTCATTTTGGTTTTGGAAACAAATAATGAAGACATTTTTGGTTTTATTTTGAAAAACGATATGAAACTGTATTTATGGGGTGATGTATATTGACATAAAACAACATGTGCTATGACCATCTGACCCATCCTTAAAGTGCAGCAACATGGCAAAGCATATGGCATCCCATAGTTACCACAGAGGAGCCAACAGATCTCATGATAAGGCTCATTTACTGGATGAAATGCACTTATTAACATGGAGCTGGACTGGAGCAGCTGGTTACATCCCAGCCTGAATTAAATGTTAATCAGGTTGAACCAACCATCCCTAAACATTTCCTCAGAGAAATCCACTCAATGGTAGAACATCTGGCTAATGGCCACCTACTTGCCTAAACTACAACCTCACTATAATACACAAGAGTAACACTTTCAGCAAAGTTTTGTTTTGTCATGAAGTGTTAAAAAAAATTTACTAATAAAAAGTCAGCACATTTATGCTAAATTATATTCAGTTCTACTTATTCTTTAGATGAATATAAATAGCGCATATTATGAAAGCTAGAAAACCTCCATGAACTGCATAAAGTGACTAGGCTAAACAGAGGAGATATGGCCTAAAAATAAAATCTCAGATTTTTTCACAAAAAATTTGATTCTTGATTTTAATCAAATTTTTTCTCTAGTACAGGAAATGACGCTAGAGCTAGGCTACTTATATTAGCAATATTAGGACGGAAAGTTCACCAGAAAACTGTTTAATCATTGACATAAATTACAAGAAAATGTAACTTAACGCGATCGTCATGAACTTGGTGTGGACTTGAGCTCGGGTATGAGCCCAGGTCAGAACCGGGGCTTGAAAAAAAAAGCTTGAATTGTCACTGTACAGCGTGCGTGAATCGTTAGGAAAAAGCATTGCATGTGAGAGTATTCTGGAAGTGTGAAGAGCGACGGAGGAGGACCGGGAGGACTTTGGAAGTTCCTGAGAAGAAAGAAAAAACAACTTGTTCCATTTTCTACATAAATTGGCCGCAACAAAAAACTTTAATCAATCAATAAAATCGATACATCACCCAGGCGTAAGTAAAAGTCAGAATAGAATCAACTTCATCATCATTGCGCGCAAGTTACAATGAAACAAAGAGACATCCTGGATCAGTTTAGTCACTCTTCAGTTTTTTTCATGTGTCGGATTCGATGTCGAACTCTTAAAAATCAAATGACTCGGACTCTGTGGGGGAAAAAAAAAGCCTGATCGCACATATCTCAAATTACAACATGTGTAAATCTAAAAACCAACATAATCACAAAGACCAAAGGCGAATAACACAGAAGAAAGAACACCACCCAAGTCAGTTTGCTCAAGAAGTACATTTCAAGGTCAAGATAAGCAGTCACGGCAAATGAAAATCTAATGACTGTGGTAATTGCTAAATTGCTGTAGCTATATTGAAAGGGAAATGTCAAAGTCTGCGGTCACTTATCTCTCCTGAGTGAAATCACATCAACTGCCTAATGATCTCCTTCATATATTCCAATGAAGCTTTGGAAGCACTTTTAATGGAGAGGTGCCATCGTCAGAGCTGGATCCATTTCTTAAGTGTCAGAAATATCATCCTTGATCTCACTTAACTAGGCGGCATTTGCTTTAAAAAGGGACAAGGCTTTGAAGGTTATAGGTTGAGATAAAAACAAGTCAACGAGACGACGACACCGCATTAAAAATCTACAGTCTTTGATTTGGGTGTAAAATGCGAAAGGAGGTACGATCTGTCAAACGAAACAGCAACAGGAGAATAATGGCACAAACAATTATCTCTGAAAACGTCAATATGCAAAACATTTACATACATGAAACGGAATTTACAATAAAGACACATTTGAGATGATGGGATAAAAGTTGAACGATTGCAGACGATTAAATACGGTTTTATTTAAATAGACGGAGGAATTTCTACAGCTGCCGTTTCGCCAACATCCGACTATTATCTCTGCAGCAGAGGTGGTAAAAGTACTCACATTCTGTACTTCAGTAGAAGTACAGGTACTTACTCTGGTGAAAGTATAAGTACTGATTCAGCTTCTTTACTTAAGTAAAAAAGTACAACTACATTTATTTAACCAGTAAAAATCTGAAAAAAATCTAAGTCATCCAAAAATAAAGCCTTTAAAGGTGAGTTACTGTGTAAAGGATGTGTTTGATCAAGTCACATTTACAGAAAATTTTGGAAAAATTGAAGAAATAAAAAAGTAAGTAAAAAAAAACATCATTATGAAGATTAAATGCATAATTATGAGATTAAAAGATTGTGAGATAAAAAGTCAAAATTATGAGATGGTCATAAAATTTAGATAAGAAATGCATAATTATGAGGGAAAAAAAAGAGTCAAAATTATGAGATAAATTCGAAATTATTATGAGATAAACAATCATGAGTTATTTCTGTTCTCCACTGACATTCACATCGGTTTACTTTGAAAATTAAGAAGTTTATTCTGCGAATGTCAGGAGTAAAAAGTAAAGAGAGTTATATAAAAAAACGTAGGGAGTAAAAGTAAAAAGTTTCCAGAAAAATGAATACTCAAAGTACAAATATCTAGAAAAAAAAGTAATGAAGTACACTTTTACGTCGTTACTTCCACCTGTGCTCTACAGTTTCTTAAGCAGCAGAAAAGAAAACCTGCTCTTCAGTGTTTATTTTAAATTTATTTTTTGGGTTTTCCCCCCCGAGTTAACCTCAAAAACACTTTGACGAGCTTTCAGTTCACATATCAAATTGTTCTTCAAAGATGACAACTGCATTTGTACAATGTCCAGCAGGTTTAACAACAATAGTCACATGAAACAACAGCAGGTTTTTATTTTAAAAAATATATAAAGTCCACATGTTCGAGGTGGGGCGGCACAGTGGTGCAGTGGTTCTATTCCCACACCAGACCTTTCTGTGTGGAGTTTGTATGTTCTCCTCGTGTCTGTGTGGGTTTTCTCCAGGTACTCTGGCTCCTCCCACCATCCAAACACATGCACTGATAGGTTAACTGGTTAATTTAAATCACCCATAGGTGTGAATGTGACAGTGATAGTTTGTCTATATATGTTCAGCCCTGAGATGAACTGGAGACTCATACAGGGTGACCTCTGACCCCGCCTTCACCCATTGTAGCTGGATTAAACCCCCAGTGACCCATGTGACCCTAGTGAGGATAAAGCGGGTTCAGGGTGGAGGCGTGTGCGCGTATTCACAATAAATACGGCTGCCGAAAACACGCACTCCAACGGCACAAACGTTGCGGGCACAGAAAGGTACATGCTCACCAACTTTGCCAGGCGGGGGTAAATTTTTTGGTTCATCGTTCTTGTGTTTGTAGCGTTTTGTCGATGTGGTGCGTTTGTCTCTGTCGACCACCGTACAATGCGAGTCAATACGACATTCTTTCCAAATGAAACACAACACAAGTAATGCAGCATTTGAAATTAGATATATTATAATAATATTCCAATATTCAAAAATCATGTCCCGTCCCTAGCTATATCCACACGGCAGATGATTCAGAGACAAATATTGAGTTGCCAAATGGCTGCCGGTTTCTGGGATTTCAGTGAAAGGACAAAGACGGAGCCTGCCAATCCACTGGGTCCGTCCATCCTGCCGTTTGGAAATACAGAAGGACAAGAGGGATGATGACACTCGGGACAATAATTAGCATTTGGAAGGAAAAGCCTTTCCTACTCTTGTCATGCTACATGTCTCAAGGACACTTTAAATTGAACAGCTAGCCAGAGGGAAAGAAAAAAAAATCATTTTATTTATTCATTTCAGCAAATCTGTTCTGAAGACTTGGCTGGATCCTCAGGAAGCAGCATAAAAGAGAAAGTTAAAGCTTAGCGGTATCTCTGCAGACTGAATACATGGAACATGAGTCTGCAAGAGGACTGAAAGATATAATGACCTCATCTACTGATAGTACGCCCAATAGGAGAATATGGTTTTATCATAATGTAAAGTACAGCATCAAAATGACATCATTTCCACTCGAACCGTATGAAAGGATTTCTGAGTGAAATAATGTGTCGAGTTTTTTTTCTTTTGAGGAAAAAGAAGAAACTTTCAGACGACTGTATATAGGTAACAAACGATCTGTATGAGACTTAGAATGTTATCAGCTTTAGCAGATTTAGCTCATCTATGGCTACATTTACATGCTTATTAATAATAATTCAGATTTTAACCAGAGTAATTGCAAGAATGACCAAGCTTTTTTAGACTTTTTAGACCATTATGAGAAAAATTTTATACCAACATTGAGACCCCTTCAAATAAAATGACAATTTTTTTCTTCCCCATATACTTACCATGTGTACAAGCTAGTTAACATTACTGTTTTTATTGTTATTATTATTATCCATTTAGGTGATGACTTTATATTATTTGCTGGTTCTTTTTCTTTTTTATGTACCTTACAGTGAGCAAAATTGGTACCTTTTTTATAGTGTATTTTGTACCGTAGATGTTTTGTGTTATCCCTCAACTATTTCAATAAAAAATTAGACCCCCCCAAAAAAAAAAAAAAAACAACAGGAATAAAATGAATAAGTCAAATATGAAACAATGGCTTTTCATTCTGTTCTCTGTCTTTCCCCGTATAAACCATTTTGTCAATCAGAAAACCCATTGGCATGCATGTCAGCGACCACAGAAAATGCAACGCAGTGATGGGAACCTCATTTCTAAATCAATAAAGTATATAAAAGCAGTTAACCCTAGGCTAATTAGCCAACAGTTATTTAAGATCTGTGCTGATGTGGTTTTGTCACATGCAGGTTCTGAGAGCGGTTGAGCAGCAGCAGAGCCTTCAGTCAGCCTTTAGCGTCCGCTCAGCCTTTAGCGTCCGCTCAGCCTTTAGCGTCCGCTCAGCCTTTAGCGTCCGCTCAGCCTGAATTAAGTTTAATTCAAATTAATTAGCTCTTTACATAGTTCATCTTAAAGCAGAATTACCTTTTATTTGGAATTAAACAGGAATAAAAACTCCCATGCAAACAGGGTTAAAGAGTGATTATTATTTATTCTGAATAAAATAATTCACAAGTATTGTGATATAGTGCAGAAGCCATATTTTCTTTCACCCCTATAATTGTCATTACATTACATCATGCATCTCGTTATCCTTCATATGACCTCATATTATTTCACCCGTTTTTGGCAGATTTGATGAATCTGAATCAATTCAAGTCTTGTCTCTGATGGAACATTACTGTGTTTTGACCCAAAAATCTAATTACAAAAATGAATTTCCCCAAACGCTTTAAACGTAGGCTGAAGTTCATGCACATTTATTAAGTCCATTTTAAAATCAACCAATCAAGATGTGTTTAAACCTACTTACTGTGTAAATCAGATTATTGGATTTTAGACATTTTTAGTACCAACAGAAGCATGTGCGGTCAGCTTTATTATAGATTCTTTTAATGCGCTGCCAAAAGAATGGAATTTAAATAATCTCTTTGTAAATTATATCCTGCCTTTTAATCAAGAGGATGACTTCTTGTTTTCCCCTATTGATATTTCTAGGAACCTGTTCCAATATTTATCTAATAGTGTTAAAAGGCAGTTTGTGATAAGTCTATATCAGGGGTGTCAATCACAGCAAAATTTGACCTGAAGTAAAGCTGAACCTTTGAAATAATAACACAATCATATATAAATAATGTCAACACCAAACTTTTCACTTTATTTTAAAGTGAAAAAAGTTAAATTGAACAATGCAAATGTTTGGATTGACAAATAATCCTTTCAAATACTGTGACTAATATAAAAAAAGCAGAAATGAGTAGAATTTTATGCTTTATAATATTATGCTTTACTCTATCATTGATACATTTTCATTTTAACAAACAGATCTCAATGGGTCAAATACAAATACACTTAATATCAGGTCAAATAGGGGGCGACCATAGCTCAGTTGGTAGAGCGGTTCGATTCCCACTCTGTCCTAGTCACCCTCCTTGACTCCAGTGTCACTCACGCTGGTGTATGAATGTGTGTGAATGTTCGGTGGTGTTCGGAGGGGCCGTAGGCGCCAAATGTTAACTGTCGATAGGTATGTTGTTTACCACCACCAGAGGGAGCATGTGAGAGTGAATGAATAATGGATCCCTAATGCGAAGTGCTTTGGGTGAGGTGAAAAGCGCTATAAAAATGTGATCCATTGTTGTTATTATCATGAAATATTGTTACAATTGCACCGACTTCTTCAAATATTTCAGATTCTTCATTTTTGTTCGATTATTTTTACAAAGTTATACTTAGTTTTAATGTAAATATGTGAAAATATTAATAACCTGGATTATTAATCTTGCCCTTGGTTGGGAGTGATTATTGTAATCACTGTGTGTGTGTGTGTGTGTGTGTGTGTGTGTGTGTGTGTGTGTGTATAGAGACATATCATGCTATAACTCAATGAATACTTGAGATGAAATCACCATGAAATTACATGGGTATATGCATATAGCTAATGCACATCAGATGCAATTATCCATTTGAGTAAAGGTCAAAGTTCAAAATCACATTATCACTTATAACCCAAGAACGGAGGGTCACAGAACTTTCAGATTGGTACCAAACGACGCGATGTGAAGATTTCTACAATCTACATAATTGGTGTTATCACCTACGACCAATGGTTTTTCAGATGTCTGAAGGTCAAAGGTGACATGTCGCAGAATTAATTTCTGTTACACTGTGTGTGTCAAACAGACATATCACGCTATAATTTAATCAATACTGGATATATTATCATAATATTACACACACTGACACATATATACAACAATCAATATTGCAAAATGTCAAAGGTCAAGGTCGGATGTAGAAACAACTTCAAAATCACATTATTGGCTCTAATTCAAGAACGGGTCGTCATAGAAATTTGAGACAAAATAGGGTTGAGATTCGGCATTCTCTGAAGACTTGTTCTGAAGGCGTTTTACTGGACTTTACTGGACCTACTTTAGATTGAATTGGTCTGAATGTGGAACCTGAACTAAAATTATTGTTCATATCTTAACAACAGGGTCTCACTGGGCCTTTGGTCCTCGGGCCACATGTTTGACATCTGTGGTCTATACACTTGCACTTGAAAAACAAGCTTGTTAAAAGTGCACACATCTTAAGGCCAAGTGTTTATCTAATGGTGTGGAAGTGAACCGATGCCTGCGGTGGGAAGCGTCCACACACTGTGACTCATGCAAATCTCTCAACAGTCCTTGGACTCTTCTTTTTTTTTTTTTTGTTATTTTCATTATTATAGAAGCAGGTTAGCTCCATGCCAACAATGCCCACAGTTTGAATGAGATGAAGCCGCTCTCAGCTAGGACTGCTGCTACTTTTTTCCTTCTGTCACTCCGACTGACATGAGGATGATAAGCGGAGGCAGCTGCTTAAATAGTGACACTGACCTGAAAGTTTTGCCTGAAATAAAAACAGCCACAGCATCCGCTCAACTTCTGACTCCCTCTTCCAGACAATTGAACCAAAAGTTACATTTTAATTGAAGGGTGTCAAAATTAACACAAATTAATCAGTCATCAGTATTACCATATTTCCTGGACTATAAATCGCTCAGGAGTAAGAGTCGCACAACCCAAAAAAATGCATAATAAGGAGGAAAAATTATTTCATTAATTAAATGAAAATATATAAATGAAGTAAAAAATACCTAAAAATAAGTAAGTAATCAATAAATACAATAAAGATAAAGGTTAAGTCCTTTATTTGTCATTATACACTCTACATTGAATACACAAATCAAGTTAAAAATAAAATAAAAATAGGTAAATAAATAAGACAAATAAATACAAAAAAAATATTTTAAAAATGTCAAATAAAAATAATTGCAGGACATGCAATGTAACTATTGCGCACATGTACATTGTAATGTCAATGCTCAAACAATATACAGAGCTGCTGACTTGTTTTGTTTTTGTTTTTTGTTTTTTTATTTTTTGGGGGGGGGTGGGGTGGGGGGGGGGGGGTTGGTGGAGTGTTGTAATCCATTACCACAGGTTGAGTAAACATAGCTTAAGGTCAGTCCCTACAGGGGTTACAACCTCCCATACTGGATATTAAACCTGTATAATGGATTTTCTCGAGGCTTTTAACTTTCTGGATTAATTTGTTGCAGGTGATTAATTTCAATCTGGCTTTTCCTACCGTACAGTGTTCAGCACAAATGTCTCCTTTTCTATGCAGACATCCAGAACAGCCATTCTTCTGAGGTGTCAGCAGAAAAGGACGACCAAAGACAGGACTTTGTAAAGGGAGTAATACAGTTAACATCTGTACACGCTGTTAAATCAAACATTTTAAAGGACCTGTCAGTGAATACAGTGACAGGCGGCTCAATGGATGTGACTGAGCAGCTACGTACCATAAAAGAACCACGTGGCATGAAAAGAAAAAGGGAAGTTACGGCTGCACGCTACATTTATCATTGTCATCAAGGTGAAACTGCCCGATTTATCGTGATATTTATTTGATATTTATCGTGGTTTTTGACTCCATGATGATGCCGAAACACGTTGGGGTCTTTTATAGGTTTTTTTGTAACCAAGCCAATTTAATAAAGGCTTTTTAAATTTTCACATATAAGCAAGTCCCTTGGTTTTTTGTCTTTTTTTGTCTTTATCGTGACATTAATTTGAAGTCATATCGCCCATCTTCAATCTATACTTCAACAAATCTCTGTCTGTAGTGACCGACACCATTAGTATTATCACACTCAGACTCCAGTACACACTTCTAAAACAGCCCCAAATAATTATTATAGTCTTTATTTCTGCTCCTTTCAACTCATTTCACCCACTTCCACAACACATCAGTAACAAACAATCTCACATTTTCTACGGGCTGTGCACTAGTATCAGAAGTTCGTCTGCATTTACAACACGATCGAACCAAACCTCCACCTCACATCACATCACATCAGGTGGGCTTCAGCCTCTGCCCAGGTCTTAGCTCCACCTTGCATTAGCGTCGGTGTCTGGCCCAGACCTCCTTCCAGCTGCTCGACGTGATAACTACAATTATGTGACAGGAGCCTGACAGCCACGTCTTTTTCGGCCAGTCACGGGCTGACAACCTATTCCAGCTGTCATTCTGTCCTGCTTGACACTACTCTATTCGTCCAACTGTCATTTCTCATCCTCTACCCTCGGCCCTCTTCCGCCATTTTTCCTCCCTCTCTCTCTCTCTCTCTCTCTCTCCCATGTGCGACTCCTCCGTTCGTCTTTGCAGAGAGCACCCAGAGCGCTTTGCCTGGCTGTCAGCTGCTTTGGCGAGCTAAAACAAAGCCGTGGCCTCAGACCATAATACTGCATAATGTCATACCAGGTGGGCTTGCCAGTGGCTACGCTCTGACAATAAAGTCATCCTCTCTCAAAGGGCTGATGTGAATGAATCCAAGCACAACAGCTCAACAATGGTCACATCTGCAGCATAGAAAAAGAGGATGATGCCACAGTGGAACGATGCCCACTGGCCCATATACATATACAATAGGCAATAACATTATATTTACAGCTTAGTTTCATAGTACTATTCCAGAAACTCAGTAAACTTGACAAACACTCTTCCCCTCCCCCCCCTGATTTTGAGAGAGACTCACAAAAGAAAATCACTAAGACAACAATTTGAAAAATACTTTCACAGTTCGAGAGGTCGGTAGAATACCGAAGTAACCTCTGAGCTGCACTTACTGATGTTGGTTCTTACTTGTATTTTAAAAAGATATGAATGTCTGCTTCCTACAACAGAACACTGCTTGTAAAGAAAATAAAAAAGTTTTGATGGAATTTGATGACACTGGTCTGGAATTTTTTTTAGAAAGTATCTGCTTCCGATGTTAAATGTGCTAAATCTTACATACTTTAGTGAGATCAATCAGAAAACACATGATTTTAGTGCTGGTTAGCTCATGCTTTTAGTATATTATGATGGTGTTTTATTCCACATATGTGACCGTACAGCACAAACCCAGTGGTTCAGTCGCCCAGCAGTATTTCTAGCGAGAGACTCAAATATGGGTCAAAATTAACACTTCTAACGATGACTTTTTGTGAAATTCCTACAATAAGTGCTTCAAATTATACCTTTTAAGAAAAACAACAATTGACCGACAGTAATTAAGTCTAAAACAAAGAAAAATCGTCTCAAAACACAACTTTCCTTCGTGCTCTCACAAGGCATTTCCCCGCCATTTTTTGGACCGTTGGAAAGATTGGGATTCCCTCTAGATAACCATTAAATAGAAAATGTATCTAATTATATATTTGAACCAATGGGAGGTCTCAGAAAAGAGCCTTCTTGAGTAAACAAAATCCCCTGTTACTAGGGCGATGTTGAAAAACGGCCTCTGATTGGTTGAATTAAGTGTCACGCAAGCATTTTTAATAAGCTTTAAGATAAATATAAAATCTTAATTTCTGAACGTTGACCCAAGTGACGAGTTTTGTGCTGGAGGGTCACATATATGGTGGTTTATGTACATTTATACAATGGATTTTATAAATATTCCACCAGACAGAACCTGCAAAGTGAATGGATTAGGGTTGGGTACCAAAAATTAGTGTAGGTATGGAACCGGGGTAAACATTAACAGTAGTAACCATCATTCAATTATAACATGAAGTGTTTAATGTTTAATTATGCCCTTCGTCTACTGTTGACTATAGTGCACAAACACAGGAGTGCAGACATTGTCATATTTGCAAATTTTCTTGCTAATTTAGTTACATTTTTTCATTATTTTGGTCATTTTAGCCAATTTTCTTGATTATGTAGTTCAATTAGTTGATTATTTTGGCCATTATTTCTCATTTTGATTGTTATTTTTGTTAATTTTTGTTCAATTTGATAATTATTTTGGGTAGATATTCCTAACTGTTGATTATTTAGCTGTTGATTACACTGTTCTACTGTTTTTGAGACCAATATTCCTTTGGACTAAAACCTATTCTCTTGTTCATTCTAAGAATTTCATATTTTGACCTCAGACTTATCTTGGAAACTTGAAAAGAACCATTATTTAAAACTTGAGTTTTCTTTAGCACAAACACACATGTGGTAACATTTCATTAGTTTTATTCCGGAAGCGTTTTACTTCTAGACCAGTGTAATTGCTCTGTGTATGAATGCTAGTATACTAATAAACCTTGCCATGAACGCAGCCAGTGGCCAAAGAAACAGTCACACAATTAAAGTACCAATCTCAGGGTGCACCACAGCGTGCTAGCTAAATATACCAAATAGCACAGTAAGTCCAGGAAAATAACTTATATAGTTTTTGTTTTCCTCTCCACCAAACACTGCTGTAGCTGACCTTCAGCAGAATTTTTACTTGGGGATTTAATTTCATTAAGCCAGCTCTTAGCAACCTACCTTGGTTTTGCCGCCAATGATAAACAGTGAATTTCTAGGGAGTTTCTGTAAAACGTTGGAGGGATTAAATTGAAAGGGAAAAAAATTACTCCAGAATAAGCTGAGTTGAGCTATTTGAACTATTCAGTAATGCTTTAGAGATGCCTTAAGCAGCTGATCTTATTAAATAGCCTCCGCTGTAAGTAGTCTATCAACTACAGAAAGACATTCAATTTAACCTGAGGCAGAGACCGGCAGAATAAATCAACCCTGTTCTTCCTCACATGAAAACAAAGTATAGGCTTTCAATCGCATGTACGTGAACACGCAGAAAAACTGATAAAGCAGTTTTTGGAACAATGAAAATTCTTGGCCGCACCACCAAAGCCTCCCTCAGATTCAGTGCCTGGCAGGCATTAACTTCTCCTCTCTCTCTCCGCCTCCTGCTATCCTCACAGCGTTTCTCTCTCTCTCTCTCCTCTCTGTATGCAGGTGCGCTCGCCCACAGAGCTGCATGCTGACTCCTGTCAGTAAGAGGACAGGGATGTATGATAAGCACAGATCCGCTCTGTTCCCTCTGGCCCATATTCACCTCGCAGCGTTCACAGGACAGTCAAACTCATGTGAAGGAGAATGGAAACAAAAGAAAGTCATGTGGGGATGATACTCCACAACTGTACGAGACTGACACGAATTAACAGGAACTGCTAAGAAAATCAAGTGGTCAAGTGGTTTTCTATACATAAGAGTCCAGTCCGTCAAGCACCCAGCTTTGTAGTGGAACCCACAGGGAGAACTTTGTAAAGGAAAAAGGCCTAAAAACAACCAGGATCGAGAGGTGAAAAAAAAATTGATTAAAACTGCAAAATATATTGTTGAGCATCGACATTTCAATGTACATGTGCACAACACCTGCAATTAGTTTTATTTATTTGGGTATATACATTTTTATTTAATTAATTTAGTTTATTTTATTCATTTATATTCATTTATGTCGCCCAATATTGGTTGGAAAAGATTATTGTATTCACCTTGTGCGTGCATGCGCGTGTGTGTGTGTGTGTGTGTGTGTGTGTGTGTGTGTGTGTGTGTGTGTGTGTGTGTGTGTGTGTGTGTGTGTGTGTGTGTGTGTCCGCAGAGACATATCATGCTATAACTGAATGAATACTTAAGATATCGCCATGAAACACATGGATATATACATTTAGCTAATGCGTTAGATAGTAAAGGTCAGAGTAAAGGTCAAAGGTCAAGGTCACAATTAACTAAAAGTTCAAAGTCACCTTCTGGGTTATAACTCAAGAACTGAGGGTCACAGAACTTTCAGATTGGTACCAAACGATGTGGGATGAAGATTTTTACAACTATCATAAATAGTGTTATCACCTACGACCAAGAGTTTTAGAGATCTCTGGAGGTCAAAGGTGACATGTAAGAAATTAACTTCTGTAACACTGTGTGTGTCAGGTATTGACATAGCACGCTTATATACATATAACGAAATTGTCAATATTGCAAAAGGTCAAAGGTCAAGATCGCATTTAACAAAAAGGTCAAAATCACATTATTGGCTCCAATTCAAGAGCAGGTTGTCATAGAAACTTCAGATTGGCAAATAGGGACAAGATTAGTCATTCTCTCAATACTTGTATTTTTTAAGTTTATTGATACATTTATTTGTTTATTTTTATTTTATTAAAAACATCTTTATTTATAGTTATTAATTTTATTTAATTATAAGAAGAAGGATGACACTGAAATATTTGTTCTGTGTCGACCACTGATCAGCTAAAAACATCTTTTTAAAAACCTAGCAAACATTGATCCCTTCGTTCACTCCATTTTGAAAAGCAGTGCAAGCACACATTCAATCGGATGGGCCCATTGTTACTGCAGATTAATGCCGATCCTGATCCCCAAGATGGTTCTCTATTATATCCCAGATAAGATAGATGTGGAGACAGGAAGATGTTCTTACACAAGTGCAGTGCACCTCCATGAGCTTCCCCTGGGATTAGTCCTACTTTAGGGTTTGCACTTCATGTCCTGCTGCCACTTGTTTATACAGGGGTTCTTACCTGAAACTGTCCTACATCTGTTGTTTAACAAGAAGAAGAAGGAGAAGGAAGAGGAGAAAGAAAAACAGAAGAAGAATCAGAAATGTTGATTCCTATTGTTAGAGGTCAAATTAACATGTGTTCCTTTCTGTACTATTGGCCTGTACAGAGCTGGGGCAAAGGTCAAAGTTCAATCATCTAGTCTGCTTCTCAAACATGGAATATGTTGCCAAAAGAACTGGTCCACTTGAATATTTTTAAACTCAAAGTATTACAATCCTACTCAATGACTTGCACTTGCTTTGTATAGTTGGACTTGTTCTGTAAATGACTGTAGGTTTTAACTGTGTGTAGTATTTTATGTTTCCTCTTGGACAGGACTCTCTGGGGAAACTGGTGGATTCTTTAGTTAATTGGTCTTTCAGAGCTGGAGGTACAGAGGGTTCTGATTGGACAGAACGGCTGCTTAACATCTGGATGTCTACTGGAAGAAAACCACTGCAACCACGACCTGTTTTGCGTTCGTTTCAACTATCGACAAGGTTCGACCAGATACTACATGTGATGTTTGTTTTTATTTTTGTCATAATTACAAAGCAGCAGCAGCAGCTCCAGGCTTACAGTGGACCAGAGTTATGAAAAGCAAAACTTTAATACCTGTGGATTAAAAGACTACACTCTATGGGAGGACTAAACAGTAAAGGTTTTGCCGCTAGTCGCGCATAAGACTCCTTGACGACTAAGACTTGGTTGTTATGGAGTGTTTTCCGGGTAAAAACCGCGTCCATATGGCAACGGTGTGAATGTAAAAGTGAAAGCACGGAGGCAGATAAGTGACCCAGCTCCTAATGCACAGAAGAGAACCACAAGAGTATGCATTCAGGAGAAGCAGCATCATTTACAGCCTTAAATTTGTTAAACAGACACGTCGCCCTTCTGTTTTTCAGCACTCGGATGAGTTCTGCAGGCTGAGTGGTCATGGAACAACAATCACATCAAAGCATCCATGACAACTCACAACCAACAGCCTGACAAAAGCTGCATCAATCACACATCTGCAGTCTGACTGACACACACTGATGTGTGTGTGTGTGTGTATTCCCATCTTTATGGGGACATTGATGATTACACAGTTACAACAAGTGGAGCTCTGACACCATGGGGACCAAAATCCAGGTCCCCACTAGTAAAATATAAATCTGTATGAAGGATGGAAATGTACGCAAATTGTTAATTTTAGTGTTACCGATCAAAAAACTGATCACGTAACGTAAACTACTAGCAACCATTCTCAAACTTGCAAACACGCTACAGAATAGCTGCATCTGGTCTGGACTGTTTCTGTACTTTTTAAAATGTAGTTAGTTAATTAATAGAAGAAGTTGGGGACCATTTTACGCTGCGTAAGGCAGACAACAGTGTACCCACGGCTAAATACCATTAGCACCTGAACCCACCACATCCACACTTCAACAGCACTTTGTCAATATATGTTTATACACACACACACACACACAGACATATATATATATATGTGTGTGTGTGTTTGTGTGTGTGTGTGTGCGTGTGCGTGTGTTCTTCTTGTTTTTTGTAACTCGATGAATACACTGAGGATAAATTTAGATCTCCTCCCAGTTTGTCTCGGGGCTCATTTCAGTCAAGTTTACATTAGAAGTGGAAACACTCTGAATTTCACATCTGCACATGGAGTACGACTTATAAAAAAACAACATGTGAGGTTTTCTTTCTCAAAAATACAGACATCAGACTCGTCCTGTTGTATCAGCAGCTGTGAGGACACTACACACTCTCTGCCATTTCTATAAATATTAGAATAAATGAACCAAGTTTAATCCATTAATACCTAGAACTACTTTTTGTGGTCATTTCCAAATAGTTTATTTACATTTAATCATTTCCTTAGTGCTTTATCACTGTTTATATTATACTCAGCATTTCTTACTAAAAGTCAGGTATTTTTTATGACCATATTTTCCAGACTATAAGTCACTCTGGAGTATAATACCCAGGTTGGTCCAACATGTTTGTTGCTGTACCTGCTCGGCATATGAATGTAATGTAACATAAAGACACACGCTACGTGAATATGTGCGTTTCTTGCCGTTTAAACAAAGACGCGACCCGGCACATCTTCAAAACGCCCCACTCTGGAAGGAGTCTTCAGATTTGTGCGGATTCACAACCCGACGGTGTCAACGTCATGTAAACAAAAGGCACTTGTGATGAAATATGCCGTCATATTCAGCCGCAATCACCGTCATGTACACGGTCCCTAGAACATCACATACTGAATCATTGGCTAAAAAAGGTAGCCCTAAGCATTAGCGCTTCAAAAATGACTCAACATTTTTGGACGAGTGGATGCTTTTGGTCAGCAGCTGTTAAAGCCTTTGAGGGCTAAAGCTACAGCAGCTGCCTGTACTTGACTGCACTACGACCATATCTGAAAGTGACACCAGTACCAGATGATAACCTTTAACCTTCACTCCAGAGTCAAGAGTTGGACCATGGTGCTTAAAAGCTGTCAGAGGACAATGCACTTAAAATGTCATTAGTACTTTATGCCAAAGTGAGGAGAGGACCAACCTTTGGAAAGGTGTGCTAGAGGACCTGTTCAGATTAATAGTCTGTTCTGTGCCGCAACACCGTGCCATGTAACTTAGACGAGCGAGGGACTATGGAGAATAAGACATATGACATGTGCAGTATGAAAAAATACTCATGAAGATATACAACAGCAGTAGGAAAAAATAAATGAATGAAAATAAAATAAAAAATAAATAAGAAAAAACAAATAAATGGATACATGAAAAAGACAAATGTATTGAATGAAAATAAATTATTTCATAAATGAATAAGACAAATAAATGAACAAAAAATAAAATACAATAAATACTTACATTTAAAAAATTTTATAAAAAGATAAATACAAAAATAAAAAGGACAAATAAAAAATAAATTGGGGGGACCTGCCATGTGACTATTGCACACACGTACATTGCCATGTCGATGCTTTTTTAAATTATTATTATTATTATGTAGCTCTAATAGAGAACCCCTCCTAACACCATGTAATTAAACACAAAACAAACAAACAAACAAACAATAGTGACTCTAAACACCCCATGAAGCTTGTAATATGCGGGTGAACACACAAACACAAATATCGCTCTAAATGCTCAGCAGCGGCAATTCATCACCCTAACAAATTGGGCTAGTGCTCAGCGCCATTATCCTCCATAAAGGCATCTGGAAATGGCGTGGCCTCCAGGCTGCTGACGAGAGCGTCTTGTTAGGTGGCAATCTCGCCAACACTCCCAGAACGTCCGCACCCAACTGGCTGACAAGCATAACGTGGGCTTAAAACTGGGACATCAGCGTCCTCAATTCAAGGCGACAGAATGGACAAAGACTTTTCACCTTTTTATACTGTACCCTGTCCTTTGTTATGGTCCTGAACAGCATGCTGGGATACACTGTAAAAGCCCAGAGTCAAAGCTCAGCATAGAAGTGTGGAGTTCACAGCCACGTCATAATGTACAACAAATATTATTTACATTATGAAACACACGTATCTGAACCTGAATTTGATGAGGATTTCAAAAATGATTAGGAAAAAAAAACCTGATTAAGAGGATTCTTTTTCACCTGCACGATATTTGCAACAACCTGACATTGTGATTTCTTTTAACCCTGCGATAAGAAAAAAACGCAGGAATTTTCACCCAATGACCTGAATACTAAGTAAGTAAGTAATCTTTATTTATAGAGCACACACACACACACTGAAACTAACGTACTTTCTGAACAGATTGGCTTTTCGTCAAAATGAGACCAGTCTCATGGATACCCCAAAATTATATCTTTGGAAAACGGGTCCCAGTGGGAAAATCTGGATACGGTGCCGTTTCCACACCCATCATGACGAGTAAATGTGTGTGTTCACACCCACACCGGTAGAAAAAGAGATGTGGGCTACTTCTTCGATTGTTCTCACATAGTGGTGTGGAATGTGAATTGCATCGTTTTCAACTCCCATGCGGACGCAGATTATTTCCTGAAACAGTTAAACTTTTACGTAAGATCTTTTTTGATACAGTTTCAAAACTAAACCCGTATCGAACTCGTCTGGGCGTAGCCTTAGGGTTCAGTATCGTGCCCAAGGACACTTCGACATGTGGTGGCAGTAGCTGTTGGCTTTTCCCTCGCTCGATGCCAGAGGCAGCTCATCTACACTTGCCCCGGGTGCCCTGGAGCAGATCTGTAGCCCTGTGTCACAAACGCAGCACAAACCACTTTCAGACTCTCCCTGCTAAGCCTGACACCGGTCCACTGGGAGGCCTGGCCTGGGAAACGTCACTTAATCATCAGGGCCTTGACATCCAGTTCCCTGAGTGAGGAGCAGTAGAGGTGGAAAAATAACTTTTGCAAAGGTGAGCAAAAGCCGAGTGTTTGCTTTCCTTCCTGTAAATGTTGGAAAAAACCTGAGTGCAACAAAGCTTGACCTGCCAGGTTTCTGACAGAACGGTTCAGAGCTGGAACCAAGTAGTATTTCTGCATCATAATAATAATAATAATAATAATAATAATAATAATAATAATAATAATAATAATAATAATAATAATACTTTAAAAAAGGGTTGAATTAAATACATTTTGAGTGTTCCTCCTAACACAGAAGGAACATACAGACACATTTACTCTATATCGAATTAGAACTTCAACACCTGAGGAGGATTATTTTAACTCTTAAAAAGGAGTTCAAGATCAAGTAAAAAAAAAAATATTAAAAAAAAGTGACTGTTACTCAGCCCTGGAGTGTATGCATTGGTCAGGCATGTACACTAAAATGGTATTGTTTTTGACTCACAGGGAGTTTATAGCAAGATTTCCTCAGATTTTTTTATCTGATTTATGTCTAGTTAACTACCACGAATAGAAAAAAAGAAAAACTAGTATGTTAGATTGGTAGACGACACCACTCTGGTACCCCATGGTGAGTCAAACAGAAAGTTAAAAGAGAAGAAAAAAAATGAAATAAATTATTACACATCTTTGCAATATGAATATTCCATATTCAGTTATTGAGAAAAAGATACTTTTTCCATATATTGTGCAGCTTTAACTGAGCTAATATGAGTAGAGGAACTGAGCCAATACTGATGTATGATGGGCCGACACTAAAACTTTCTCCTGCAGGTAACTGGACACTGTCACTTCACTGAATATTTAATAAGCTGTTGGACAGTCAGCCAGACGTTTATGTAGAGATCACAGCTCCAGCCAAGTGTCTGGAACCAAGATCAATCACAACTTCTTCTCTATTTTCCCACACTACTGCAGCAGCGAATGTGGTGCCGTGCCAGCAGTAGCTCCCACGATGTCCTCATCTACTTTAAGAAAGACGTCAAAGTGCATGAAAACACAAAAAGATAAAATACATTTTTAAAAACTGTGTCTATGAGAGAGAGAGAAAAAGAAAGAAAAAAACTGAAAACTGGACTATTTTTTTGGCTTTCATTTGTTGTCAGAGGAGTTCACAACTTTGAGCAGAACATACCAGGGTCATTCCATGTCAAAGCATTCAGAGAAAAAGACATTTCTGGGGGTCACCCGGTTTTTTTGGTTGTTCTTTCTTGTGTTTGCAGCGTAGGCCACCGTACAATGAAAGTCAATACGGCCCTCTTTCCAAGTGAAACACAATAAAATATCCTGCTGTTGGCCTGAAGGCCTCGTGTCCACCGTCCCACAAATGACAAACGTGTGTCAAAAAGTACGAGTCATCATCGAACTCGAACAAGACCTTCATGAGAGGCACGTGTGGTGTGAATTTGGTGATCGTCCAACAAAGCTGTCAAAAGTTATTCAGAGTACAGTGTTCCCAGACGGACGGACAGACGCACAAACAGCATTTCTAACCCACCCGCTGGGGTGACAACAGACAAGAAGTAATGCAACATTTGAAATAGTATTCTATAGGGGTGTGACGAGACACTCAGCTCATGAGAAGAGACGCGAGATTGGTTTCGTGAGATTGAGACAAGATTTTAAGAAAACTAAACTATAAATTATATGAATGGACAACAGACATTTAACTGAGTTGCACATGGTTGCACTCTGTTAGCATTAACTTTTAATGAACTTTTCTTTTAATGAACTTATTCCTCTACAAATTGGAACTAAATTTTAATGTTATAAAAGTTAAAATAAAATAAAAGTATATTTTCTTTTTCAAAATCAAATCTGGCGTGTGATCCAAATGTCTCTGCGTTGTGCTCGCATTAGCTGTGCTGTACGCCATTGTTTACAGTGTCTGCATGTTGTCCGTGTATTATCACTCGCTCTCTTGCATTCTTCATTTCTTCCAGAAACTCAAAATGCTGTGAAATAAAACAATTTGAATGCGGCGGGGCTGTCGTCAATAATAAAACATGTGTTTTCCGATGACATTCTGGCTGCTGCTGGATAACGAATCTCACGATACCGACTTTTAACGCGATGAGCAATCTTGCCAAATTACATCTCATGAGATCTCTTCACACCCTTAGTATTATGTATTTGAGTGTGTCACGAAAATTCGAAAATCATGTCCCATTCCTAGTTATAAGAGGAGGGCTTTCAAACCGAGGACAAAAACGCTCCATTCCTTGAATCAGCAGATAAGCCTATGGTTGGAAGTTCTAAATACCATATTTATTGTCACTAGTTTTAACGTGTACTTAATGTCTTTGAAAAACATTTTAAAAAGTTATGGTTTTAGCGTGGCAGGGGGAGCAGTAGACCTGGCAGCCTATCAGGCTTATAATGCACTGGGGGAAACCCTGCAATGGAAAAGCTACTACTATACTCCCAGGTACAACTTCACAGTTTGTGGTTTGTGGAGGATAACGGTTAAAAATGTGACAAGTTCCTGATGATTCAGATGTTAAATTACACCTTTACAGTTCAGAATGAATAGCAGCTGAACAAGCTGTGAACTTACTGCATTGCCTTAGAACGGTCTGGGGGATTCTTTTTTGACTTTTCATTTTTGGTTTGTCGCTTTTTCAGTTTCCCACTCTGATGAGATACTGTGATGGAAAATCTGTGGTTTTATAGGAGGGGGGGGGGCACCAACCGCAAATAATGGGAGGTCATTCAAGCTTCTTTTTGGTTAATGATGCTGCCAATCATAGTTGCTGTAGTCGTTTTCACAGTAAAAATAAATAAATAAATAAATTGGAATCTGCTACAGCCAAATGTTTGAAATCTTTGTAAAACTGGGAGAGAGGGAGGGAAGGGTGGAAGCAGGAACAGGCCAAAACAAAGAGGATGTGTTGTGATGGTTTCAGAGCATGTTCGGCATTTGTCCAGTGGCTCTTGGGTGGAAGTATTCTCTTAACCTGGTAATGCTGCTGCAGTCAGATACAGTGCAGATGGTCCTCACACATGTACACTTCTACAACAACAGATGGCAAACACTCGCTTCAACTCCACTGCTCTGTGCTCACGCAAAGCCAGCATTCCGATTTGGGAATTACATAGCATTGTTCGCCATCATGGCTGAAGATAATTTGTTAAACTGGTTGTACTGGTGTGTCTGACTGTTGGGCCGTATCCAGCAGCAGTAAACACCAGTGTCAAAAACTTTATTTTCTTCTGCCGTTTCTCAAATAGGCTTTTTTTTTATTTTATCAAACTGTTGATAGAATTTCAGTGTCTGTTTTACAAAATACAGATATGACACTACAAGTAAAATGCTTCCGGAATAAAATGAAATGTTCTCGCATGTGTGTTAGTGATAAAGAAACCTTAAGTGTTAAATGCTGGTTGGCTCAATTTTCCAAGATAAGTCTGGGTCAAAATGTGAAATTTTATTTTTCATTTTATCAAATATTTTTGGTCATGTGACTAAATATTATATTTTCGTTGAAGTGTTTTCTCTTTCTACATATTTGCCCTTTGTTTTGGTCCATTTTGGTTCATTTTCTTGATCATTTTGTTTATTTCTGGTCATCTTTAACACCATCCAATAACACTGATCTATAAGTAAAATACTACTCTAAAAATAAAATCTCATATTTTTTCACAAAATAAATTTGACATACGATTTTTTCCCTCAAATTTTTACAGAAAAAAAAATGTTTTACTTTCATTATATCAAAACATAAACAAAAATAATGCCTATTCCCCTCCTTGAATTGTATATATACAAATTATATTTAAAAAATTATTATTATTAATATATATATTATAGCTGCACAATACATTGGTTGAGCATCGTTATCGCAATGTACATGTGCACAAGTCACATCACAGGTCCTGCAATTATTTTTATTATTTGTATATATTTTTTATTTTTAAATGTATTTACAATCATTTAATTTTAAATAAATATTTTGCATTCATTTGTAATTATTAATTTTATTTAAATGTTTTGGCTACAAGCAGGATGATACCAAACTTATGTTCTGTGTCGAGAACTCATCTGTTTGACCACTTGCGTCGGGACCACACAGCTGTTATATACTACAGAGTATTTTTTCATATCACAATATATATCGCAGGGTTAAAAAAAGAAAATTTGCAATGTTAGGTCTTTTTTTCTAATATTGTAAATACAGTATTAATACATTTATTAGTGGTCGTAGTAAGACTTTTCAGGGGGGGTTTTAATCACTTGACAAGAGAAGAAAAATATCACTATCAGCAGTCGTGGGCCAAGGCTGATGTAAAAAAAAAACAAAAAACAAACAATAAATCAGCACCCCCCCCCCCAAAAAAAAAAAAAAATCGGTGTCTTTCCCTGTCCTGTATCCCTGTAGCGTCAGTGTCCACCTTAAACACAGCAGCTGCAGTGAGCATGTGAAGCAGATGGGTGTAAAAGACAGTGTGTGAGAAGGAGAGTGTGCTCGCTGTAGCCCAGGATCCAGCTCATTATATGTTTGACAGAGACGCTTCTTCTCCCCTCACTCTACTGTCAAAACCCACTCTGGCTGCTGACACAACTGAGCTGGAAGAAACTCCACTGCTTCCACAGAAACCTGGGCTCACATCCACTTCTACTGCAGCCTTTCTTTACACCGACTCAATAAACCGGACAGAGAATTCACGTCAACATCCATTTTTTACGACAAGAACAAGTAGAGGAAATAGCACCGCTTGAACAAAAGGGAAAGAGTTACAACACGTGGCCCGGGGCCCAAATGTGGCCCTCTATAGGTTCCAGTCAAAGCTTATTTCAGTTTCCACATACAGACCAATAGCATTAAAATATTAATGCTACGTAGATGCTTGTTTCATGTTTAGTTAGTGGTAGATTTTACCGAACAAGTCCTTGTTTTTTCTGCAGTTTTCTACGTTTTTTCTTATAATATCCCTCAACATTAATCTGAGACTTGATGAATAAGTACATAACCAGTGAATTAAGTGCAAGAAAATACCTGATTTATAAGGATAAAAAACAATATACAGAGGACAATATTAGAAATAAAATGATAAATCACTTAAGGTTAGATTTAGAGAAAATTTAACTTGGGAACCGACAAACGTAATACTGGGTTTTTATTAGGGCTGCGATGAGTAGTCGACAAAAATCGATAATAGAAATTCCACAATGACTTCCATTGTCTATTATCGTCGCCAGGTGCGCTTTTCCAACAGAGTGAGACATCTCACTTGATTATAATCTCTGCCGAGAGTTACTAATGCGTGATAACGTCTGCATCTGTGAGCGGTAACATACAGAAGTGACGTGTCCGCACAGGCAAATGTACCAAAATTGGTATCGGTGATTCATACTCCGAAAAACGTGCAAGTGTCATAAGTTAACGCAGTTGGGACGTAAAACTAACCTTTGACCATTTTACATATCGCGTCCGTTTTTGTACCTGCTCATTTCTTAAACGTTCCCTTTTGATTGTCAATGAGGCTAACAGTTTAGCTAACAGTTTAGAGGCTTTCATCAGTACAGGCAACCAAGAAAAACAAGGAACAGTGTTTCACACACAACAAGGCAACAGACAAAAGATGATGTGTAACGTTAAAAGTGTCAGCAGGTAATAATGCTCATTACTGCGACACTGCATGTTTCATCACTAATGGTTGGAAACGCACCAGAATATATAACATTTGACTGAATACTGCCCCCTGGTGGACTGAATATAATATAAATTTTAATGCCGAGTTGTTATTGGGGCATTTTCAGAGCTATATAATTAATAAATATTCAATTATCTACATTAATTTCCAAATTAAATTTGAATATGATTTTTGGGCAAAGGTCAAAGCTCTAGTATAATGACAAATAAAGTACTTTACCTTTACTTCTAAAGTTTGGGAGCATTTTATCCTGGATACGGTGAATGAAAAGACATTGTAGAAGTTTACAAAACAGAGCTCGCGTATCATGGCAGTACCTCGATGATGCACCAACATTTAAATAGAAAGTACGTCGGACAGTTGAACGAAACAGAGTCTGACTCACCTCGGTATGATTCAAATAACATTCAAGCCAATACGGGTTTTATTAAATACATTGTATATTTCATAAGTGTATTTTTGCTATAAAAAGGGAGCTTGAGCATTATGCCAAACTGTGTCTGAGAAAGGTATTTTAAATTAAACGAGTGCAGTGTGAAGAAGAGAGGCACCATGGAGCCCTTCCTGCAGACGTGTACACCCACTGGTTTTAGACAGAGGACTTTTTTATTAAATGTTTGTATAAATCTGCAGGACGTTCAATAAAACATGTATTTTTCATTGCATCCATCTTTCTTGTGTTTATTATCATGTTTATTTGCCACATAATTAAATCAACTTTATGTTAAATTAAGGAAAAGTTAAGAATGATTGCGATTGATGAACCAGTCTCCTTTGAAACTAGTCAAACTGCGATTTAACTATTGCGTACATCATGGCGATGATATTCAAATGATATATTGTGCAGCTCGAAGTTCGGAGTCCATGAAAAACAAATGAAAATAAATATATACTGCACAGCATTTAAAGTTAGAGCAAAACTTTCAAATTACTAAGTTTCATGAAATTCAAAACAGGAACTTTTATCGTTCTGCTCCGAAATGAATCAAACCCAACAATCAAGCCTGACAAATAATTATTTCCACCAAAGCTGTTATGAATAAAACTCATCTGAATTCCAACTAAAAGCTGATCTGGTCTTGAAATAATCATCAAATATAGAAATACAAAATCAATATATGCAGATAACAGCAAGCAGAGATCAGCAACAGCCCAGGGTATTTGCATATTTCAGAAAACGCCGTGACTTCAACACTATATAAAAAGGAAATGTAAACTTCTCATGTTTCCATGTTATTTGAAGTACAGTAATTGGTTGCCACAGATAACTGTAACGCTACACAGAGGAATAATAAAAAAATACAAATCAATACAATCATGCGAGCGTTTAGACAAAGGCACTTATCAGCGTTTCTGTAAGTAATGGCCACAATCAGCAGCGTGTTGTGTTTGCAGTAAAACACAATTAATTCCTGTGTAAAAGGAAAAATGTAGAGAAAAAAAAAAAAGGAGGACACTGGATAATCTTGAAAATCTACTTTTCACACGCCGATCCAATTACCTCCAGCTACAGAAACAACTCTATTAAAGTTGAACGTTACTATGAAGTGTAATTTAGTATTCTTTGCAAACACACGACTCACAAGGGTCACTTTTATGTGTTAATGAATTCCAGCTCAAGTCCCCACTGTGGCTACAAGTTAAGAATGTTCCCACTCCTACAACTATTGTAGAAATGTAGGGCAGATTCCAGGCCAAATGATTAGAATTACACGAGGTTGTGAAGTGCCTCTGGGGGGGGGTTAAAGATCAACAGCATGCCATTATTTTTCTGGTATAACTCTATTAACCCTTAATAATAACAATAGATTACATTTCTGTAGTGCTTTTCTATGTGCACACATACTCAAATGGCACAGTGGATCCATTATTCATTCACTCTCACATGCTCCCTCTGGTGGTGGTAAACTACATATGTATCCACAGACTGACAGAAGCGTGGCAGCCACTTTGCGCCTACTGTACCATATATATCTGACTTGTTTAAAAATAAACTTGCTGCAAGTCATTAATTGTCATTTTATTATTTTAGTGTCACTTTGCATCACCATGGCCTTCCTCTCTGTCTAGTTTCAGTGGTGTACAGGAAACGGAGTTAAAAAAAAAAAAACAGTATTGATAGAGTCAGTACTCTAACCACGTTCAGACAACTATAATAATAAAAACAAAATAAACTATATTCCATCCTCGTGGTGCTTACATTTGCCCAAACACTCCACACGAAAGAAAAAATAAATAAAAGCACACCCTGAACAAATATGTCCAGTGAAATGCACCCCGATAAATCTGAGTGTCATATTTCTGGCCATAGCAACGAAATCAGCAGCTGTGCAGAATGTCCACACCTTAGTCCCGCCCCCTATCCGTCCCAATCTAGACTCTACCCTCCGAGTGCTTTTCTTGTCTCCTTTTTTTTCCCTTCACCCTTCAGTAAATCATGACAGGGGAAAAAAAAAAAAACACCGGCCGCCGCAACAGGTCAATACCGATATGAACAAAGGAATGTAAATATCAATCAGCCAATATTTCAGTCTATCATTACTCATAACTATTGATCCATTACAAAGCAAATTCCCAATTATGGGATCAATAACCTACTTCTATTCTATTCATGTGGCATCAGTTTAGAATACATATTATTTTTGTCCAGGTCGTCTTAAACAAAGATAGATGTTCATGACTTGAGTGTTGATGAAAAAGATGAGATGATACTTGCAGTAACAGACCGAGGCCAGAGCAAAGGACTAAAACAGAGCAGTAAATGGACTTTAAGGGTTTTACGAGGGTTAAAAACAACTGCACTCCTGATTATTTTCCTTTTCAAATTCAGACTATAACTGCTCGACTGCAATTTCTGACCCCTTCATCATCTTCAAAATGTAATACGGAAATTACTTTGGGACGTAGCCTTTTTTTTTTGCACCTTTAATCCTGCGCCATCATTTTTCCGGCGCCGTTTTGTTTTGTTTTTTCGGGTCAAGAGAAAAAAGATTGGGTGGGAAAACAGCTGTGAACAACACATGGCTGCCAAAGGGGCTTTAAACTTTTCTGGATCACAAAGCGTCGCTGCCTTCTTTTCTGTGACGCAGTGTTAAAGAACTGCGCTGGTTTGGCTCGGTAACTGTGGTAACGCACGCCTCTTTATAGCTTTGTTGATGGGAGGGGGGCTCCCACCGTCTCTGTAGTGTTGTAAGTTAACATTAGCATAGGCGATATTACCAACTGTATGACCACCCCACACTTAAATTGGATGAATGAAGGACAGAAAAGAGAGAATGCAGCTTTTAATAATAAGCTCCTCCTCCTCCTCCTCCTCCTCTCCCTCCTCCTCCTCTTCCTCCTCCTCCCTTGCACTTGTTACATCCCGACCTTAGGGTTCACCAGGTTCACCAAGTCCCAATCACAACTGCCAATCCAAAATTTTCAGTCCACAAATATGAATTTTAAGGCTGTCAAAATGTAAGTATTAATGCAGATTAATCTTCTATCTGGACTATAAGCCACACACAAAAACTACATATTAAAGGCATATATATAAGTCAACAAGAACAGATATTTCATCTTCAAAGGCCATTTAAAAAAAAACAAAACACCAGACTGAATAGGTGTATTGCAGGGGTGCTCAATCCTGGTCCTCGAGAACTACCATCCTGTGTGCTTTAGATGTACCACCCCCCCCCCACCCCCTCCTCCAATACACCTGATTCAAATGATAAAGCTCTTATCAAGCTCTGCAGAAGCCTGATAATGACCATCAGGTGTGTTGGAAGGGGGATATATCTAAAACATGCAGGATAGTAGGTCTCGGGGACCAGGATTAAGCATTGATATGGCGTCAAAATATGACGTGATGGAGCCATAGGTGTTGACCCATCTGATGTCTGAAGGTAAGACAATGTCAATGAAAAAAAAATCACATTCTATCTTGTCTAAATCCTGAGAATATTATCACTGATGTGTTTTAGTGTGACCTTGACATTTACTGCTCAAAATCTAAGGGGTTCTTCTATCATTCCTGAAAGTTTCATCAAAAGAACTTTTTGCATAATCCTGCTGACAGACAAACAGACAGACAGACCCAAAGTTAATACCCCCTTGGTGGAGGTAATAATATATCTGCCAAAAGATATCAGGAGTATGAACAGGAGATAACACTACTTCACTTTTTGCCTGCGTTTACCTCCATCTTGCCAATTATTTTAACAGAATTTTGGGAAATTTCTCCAACTTTTTCTTCCTTTGTAGTGTGAATCTTAAAAAAATCTCCCTTTTAAGGGTTATACAGCTGCTCTGCCTTAACCTTTAACCTCTGTCTTATCCACCACCAGGACAACCCTGCCCTTTCACATGTATGCACCAAACACAGGGCTCGGGGTAAGGGGAGGGGCCGGGGGGGGTGAACTGGGAACTAGTGTTTAACGGTGCTAGAGAGTCTTTCGGTGCATTATCTGGTCCTGTAGGATCAGGTTCGTGGTGACCCTTTTATAACCCTGCGGCTCGGCCTTTTGCGATAAAGTGTAATCAGGTTATGATCATAACTGCTCAGGGGGAGGCGCCCTTAACAAGATGGAGCACCTGTCCTTGAAAATTAATACATGAATGCATCAGTCGAGCCGTCTGGTTGAACGAGGAGGAGGAGGAAGAGGAGGAGGAAGAGAATGACAGGCCAGTGGAATCAGGCAGACACTTGTGAGCCCATGTGACACTGTAGCACCGAAAAATAATCCTGCAGCGGAACGACAGTCACACTACACCTGATCAATTGGCTTCCGGGTTAGAAGTCTCCCAAGTGATGCAGTTGAAATGTGCTCCAGTAACCCCATTTAACACCGTCTCCTATTATAATAAAGATGATGATGTGAAATTATTTAAATTACAATCATGTCGAGGCGAAATAATTCTTCAAGTAATTTGTATAATTCAAGTGCACTGTCACACACGGTCAATAAATAGTTTGTTTTTTAGGGTTTTGTTCATATACTGATCTATAAAGTGCATTAGGCGAAGCTAAACAGTCACAATAACTCGACCTTGAGTTGTAACACAGAACAAAACACACTCTTATTCTGCTAAAAGAGTCAACATTCTGAGATAGAAGTCCAAATCATGAGATTAAATGTCTAAATTGTCAGATAAAAAGTTTAAATTGCGACATAAAAAGTTTACATTTTGCAATGTAAAGTCTAAATTCCAAGTCAGTCAGCACCAACAGAATTAATCCATATATAAGGTGCACTGTTCTTTTTGGAGAAAGTTAAAGTCTTCAGTGCACTTTATAGTCCAGAAAATATGGTAGATATTTTCTTCCCAGTTTGATGTGAAAACAAACAAATTATATGGACAAATAAAATGTGACAACTTAACATTTTTGTCTTAGGTTTTAACGCAAAAAAAAAAAAGTTAAGGTAAGAAAGCCAGTGTAATGGAAAGAAGAATGGGGACGAGTTTGTCAAAAATCAAACAGCTGTGTTCTGTACTAACTGAACACGATGGAGTAATGACTGAGGGAGGCCGTAATAAAGTGCATTATAGTTAAATACACTTATTACAGTGTTGACAGTTAGTCCAGTTTAAATCACTGCAGGTTTGTAACAGACACAAAAAGTGAATCTCCTCGAAATAAATCAACTGTAAAACACGTGCAAAGTCACAGAGAAAGTGGGCAATTGTGCACAAAGTTTACACAAAGTTGTACCTGCTGTGCAGAACTGATACAAGGGGCTGAATGCAGGTGTCAGATTTGAATACTAACCAAATCACCATTAACAAACAGGTGCATTAACTTCCACATGACACCACTGTACACAAAGAAGAAGAATATTGGTGTCAGTGTGTGTAAATATGAGCTGAAACATTAACAGAAGCTCTAACTTGGCTGAAACTGTCCCTGTTATCACTGCTGTACATACAAAACAACACTAACAAAAATAAATAGAACGTTTCCATCAATATTTGACAAATAAAAACTCACAAACCAACCACTATCTGCAAACAACAGTCATATTATTATTAAGACCTACAGCTGGAACCACTACACTGCAAAAATCTAAGTCTGAACAAGTGTTTTTTTCTCATTTCTAGTCCAAAATATGTCATCATACTTAAAATCAGACATAATTACCTGAAGAGGAACTTCTCAGTGAGACATAAAGAACTGATTTATAGACAATATATCTGGAAAATCATCTGAATGAGATCATTTTCACTTGTTCCACTGGCAGATTCGTTTTATTTTGCTTGAATTAAGCAAAACATTTTTAATAAATCTGCCAATAAGACACATACACCTTTTACAGTGTTGACAGTTAGTCCAGTTTAAATCACTGCAGGTTTGTAACAGATATGCCAAGAATCTCCTCGAAATAAATCAACTGTAAAACACGTGCAAAGTCACAGAGAAAGTGGGCAATTGTGCACAAAGTTTACACAAAGTTGTACCTGCTGTGCAGAACTGATACAAGGGGCTGAATACAGGTGTCAGATTTGAATACTAACCAAATCACCATTAACAAACAGGTGCATTAACTTCCACATGACACCACTGTACACAAAGAAGAAGAATATTGGTGTCAGTGTGTGTAAATATGAGCTGAAACATGAACAGAAGCTCTAACTTGGCTGAAACTGTCCTTGTTATCACTGCTGTACATACAAAACAACACTAACAAAAATAAATACGTTTCCATCAATATTTTACAACTAAAAAATCACAAACCAACCACTATCTGCAAACAACAGTCATATTATTATAAAAACCTAGAGCTGGAACCATTACACTGCAAAAATCTAAATCTGAACAATTGTATTTTTCTCATTTCTAGTCCAAAATATGTCATCATACTGAAAACAAGACAGAATCACCTGAAGAGGAAGTTTTCAGTAAGATATAAAGAATTGATTTATAGATAATACATCTGGAAAATGTGATTTCAAGAAATCTTACAAAGACAATTTTGACTTGTTTTATCAGCATTTTTTTTTTTGCTCGAATTAAGCAAAAATAAATACATACATCTGCCAATGAGACACAAACACTTTTTTTTGCTGTGTACAGTGTTGACAGTTAGTCCAGTTTAAAATCACTGCAGGTTTGCAGCAGACACACCAAGTGAATCTCCTAGAAATAAATCAACTGCAAAGTCACAGAGAAAGTGGGCAATTGTGCACAAAGTTTACACAAAGTTGTACCTGCTGTGCAGAACTGATACAAGGGGCTGAATACAGGTGTCAGATTTGAATACTAACCAAATCACCATTAAAAAACAGGTGCATTAACTTCCACATGACACCACTGTACACAAAGAAGAAGAATATTGGTGTCAGTGTGTGTAAATATGAGCTGAAACATGAACAGAAGCTCTAACTTGGCTGAAACTGTCCCTGTTATCACTGCTGTACATACAAAACAACACTAACAAAAATAAATACAACGTTTCCATCAATATTTTACAACTAAAAACTCACATTCCAACGACTGTCTTCCATATTAATAACCAGGGGTGTGAGTATTATTAGTGAATGTTAGCTAGCTTACCATGGATCAAACTCGTGGATGATGCTCTCGAACCGGATCACGGCGAAAAGTCTGGAGCTGAATCCCGCCAGGCAGGCCAGAAAAAGAATGCTAAAGCAGAGTAAAGACTGCCACCCCGCCGGCTGTGTCAGTCCACCAGACAGGCCTCCTTTGCTCCCTCCTCCACCCGCGGGGCCGAGTCGGTTGTTCCCGTGTACCGAGCTCCCGGCGTTGGCGGCCGCTTTGTGCTTGCCGTCGCCCGCTGTGTGGTGCTCCGCCATTTCTGCGTGCGGTGTCGGTTGGATGTGCTCGTGCGTCCCTCCAGCCACGCGCCCGTCAAAAAAAAAATTACAAACTCCTTTTTCCGAAGTCCTCCGCTCTCCTTTTTTGTATCCTTATCCTCTGAAGTCCCTCGGGTGTGTGGGTATTTTTATTATTATATTTTTTTAATTCAATATCGCTTCTCCGTTACATCCCGAAGCGCACGCTCATGCGCCACATACGGAGCCGCAACAGTCAATCCGCTGCACGACTGAATGCCGGTGGAAAGGGGCGGGATTTGATGGAAGAGGCGGGGCTTAGGCAGGCTAAAGCGACCTCTCACAAACCGACAAGTACCAGAGGGCGTGATTTCTATGGTTGGAACCAATGAGAGAGCGGGGCTAGTGTGAACGACGGGTAAGAGCACCAATGGGGAGACTCTAATTTATAGTTAAAACCGATTGAAATAAGGATTATCCCCCGGTTATATATGAAATTGAGTCATCACGGTGCTCTCTATAAATAAAATCCTCATTACTCGGCTTAAATGTGCCTATATAAAATTGAATTAGTCATATTTCATAGAGAATAACTCAAAAAAGTTGATACAGTCCAAAACTCTCTTAACCCACAAAGACCCAGAGTTACTTTTGTGTGAATCTTTCTCTCTATTCAATCTTTCTTGAATAATTTCTCCATTTATTGTAATTTTAGCATCAGTATGTTTGCATTTTTCAGGCAAAACCTGGTATTTTGCATGATTTAATTTTCTGACTGTGATGTTTGTTACATCAAAAACAAGAAAAAAAAAAGAAAAAGCAGATGTTTCAGTAAAATATATCAGTAACTGAATATAAACAAAGTGTGTCTATTCACTGGCATTGATCAAACTATTAAAAACTATCAACTAATCAATGCTGTACAAGATACCAGTATTTCCATGTTCACTATGGAGCTCTGAATGTTCAAATGGGTCATATCTGATGACCATGAAGAATGAGAAACTGTGTTTTACAGCAATTACTGACATGTATTGATAGAATTAGTGGATCAACAGGTATTAAACTTCGTAGATAAGTACATGGTTTTAATCACTAGTGGCTGTATGGGTCTTTTTAGCTGAACTCTTTACCATTTTGCTTAAAACACCTGAAAAATAGCTCTCCAAAGTAAAATAATGGCTGTTCTTCAAATATTTGGAGTACAGGTAAAATAATGGGCTCTTTGTAAAGAAAACACCCTGTAGTTTATTTATTTTGTATTTATGTACTTGTTTATTTAACAAGGACAGCACACATTAATGAACATTTCTGTAAATGTGTCAGTATTAGCAAAGCTGAAGCTGAAGCTGGAAAACTGCTTGGAAAAAGAGAAAGTGAAGAAAGTGAGATATTATTAACTTTGGAGAAGAGGAGGTGAACACAGAAAAGCTGTGAAGACACATTTCCCCATTGAGACAAATAAATCACATCTAAAATCTGAATCTACATTTTCTTTTAATACATATTTCATACTAAATTGGTAAATTTTATCATTTTTAAAAGGTTTGAGGGGTAGTATTGGGGGCCTTGGAACAAATCAGGCCTTTTACATGTAAAGTGAGTTAACATCATTTTTTTTGTTTTATTATTATTATTATTTTATTTATCTTTTTTCTCTTATCTACATTACAATTGCTTTCAAAAGGCAAGACCAAACTGGGCTGTCAGTTCAATGTCAGTTCTCATTGGTCAGAAACAGCTTTGGAGTTGGCGGGAGTGTTTGTGTGGGTATGTGTGGGTATGTGTGAATGTAAAAAATAAAAAAAATAATTGTAATGATCTCAAAGGAGACCCCAGGAAGAATAGTTCCTGCATTGTGTCAGGGACTAATGGGGATCTCAATAAAATGAAATGAAATGAAATATAGTACGACTATTTACCAAAAATTCAAGGTATGAAAACACTTCTGAAACAAATTAATTTCATAAGTATAGGTACCACTGTATGTATGTATGTATGTATATATATATATATATATATATATATATATGTTATTAAAATATTGTCATCTACGTCCCAGGACCAGGATGAAAGGCTGGTAAGAGGTTGAGCGGAAACTCTCTGCTTGCACTCAGAAGCTTTAGGATGGTATATGTGAAGATAAATGTTCTCTGAGTGTAATATTTCTGTTGCCCTTGGATGTTCTGAACTGGGAGGTAATATAGATTGATGCGTCTTATCATTATTATGTCCCCCAGCAAAGACACCAACGCAGCGTTCATCATTCTCTTAAACTCAGAATGTACTTTTTATCGTTGTCATATGATGACTTTTTTTAATCAGATTAATCACAGGGTTGTTTTGGATTAATTTAGATTAATCATGATCAACTATTCACGTTTATCATCTATATTAATTGTGTTTCATTACACACATGCATGAGTAGATGAGTGAGCAGACTCAAGAAAGTATGGAATATGTTTGAACTTAACGTGTTTGTCCAAGCTTGGTGACGCATTAGCTTGGTGCTAGCATTAGCCTAGTGCTAGCAGAAACAGTAACTAATGTACACTTAAGATTAATGTGGTATTTTAAGATGTAAGTGCTTCTTTTGTTTGTTTGGGTTTTTTTACTCAAATTTCCCATAAAATGCACAAAAATACATTAAAACAAAAAAAAAAAGTGGAGAAAAGAATGTAGCTACAAAACATGCTAAATTCTGTTTAAAAAATTCACAAAAAATAAACTAATGTGAAAAAAACTTCAAGACATCTAACGCATCTTCAAAAACTATTCTGGATTACAAAAAAAAAACCAACAAGCACCACTCAGCGCTTCACATTAGTGACCCATGATTCATTCACTCTCACGTCTTCCCTCTGGTGGTGGTAAACTACATATGTAGCCACATTTGTCCTGGGGACAGACTGACAGAAGCGTGGCTGCTGTTTTACACCTACGTCCCTCTGACCACCACCAAACATTCATACAGCAGTATGAATGACACTGTCCAACTAGGACAAAGTGGGATTTGAACCATCAACCCTTCAGTTACTGGACGACCAGCTGTACCAACTGAGCCTTGGCCACCCCAAATATTATTCACCAGTTTGAACAAAAAACAAAATTAAAACATAAAAAGTGTAAACAACTGTTCCATTTAATCGCATTAAGATTTTTAATCAGATTAATTGTGATGATGGATTAAAATTATTACTATTATTAATGTGTTAATTGTGTCTTTATTTAAGTTGCTAATGCTTTGGTGATTCTGTAAAAGTATTAGAGCTGTCAGTTGTTTGTTTTACTTTGATTTATCACTTGTGTGCAGCATGTTCAAAATAAATATTTAAAAATTAATAAATAAATAAATGTTGACAGCCCTAATACTTTTACAGTTTCCCCAAAGCATTAGCAGTTTAAATAAAGACAGAGTTTTGATTGATTGCATAGGTGGTGTTTGGTTTGTGATTGGTTTGTTGCAGTGAACAGAGTTTATTGATATTATGTCAGATGTGAGTTTGTCCCAAAGGAGACGAATAGTCAGACTGAAAAAATATGACACAAAGACCTGAACTAAAGTTTATCTGTGGTTACGACAGAAAATCCTCCTCCTTATTTATTACTTCTCCTTACTCCTCACTTCTACACACAGACTACAGACAGTCTGTGGGAGGTGAAAGTCCAGTTATTTTTATTTATTTATTCAGTTTTTGTTTAGTGATTTTTTTTTCTACAAAATGGATAAAATAATCTCATGTTAAATGGAGAAAAATCATTAAAAAAAGGTTAAATCTAGAGAAAAATTCCTTTGGGAATGATCATAAAAGTAACAATATGTCTTTATGGCTTCAATAATATATGATTTTCTTCAATCCAAACCATGACTGACTGACAGACAGACAGACAGACAGACAGACAGATAGATAGATAGATATACATCTGTGATATTTACAAAATCCCTGCCATTCAAAAGGCCGAATAAAAAAGTAAATGAAATATTCATGTTTGAGAATTGGAGTAAAGTTTGACTTGTATTAACTGAGCCGTGGATCAGAGCTTTGGTCTGTGGAGGTGAGAGACGATAAGAGGGAGACGAGGAGAGACGAGGAGACGCAGGCGGCCAGATAATAAAGGAGAGTAAAAGGATGATTATGAAAAGTGATGGGGGTCATGGAGGAGACGAGACCAAAGAGCAGAAGAGGAGTTTACAGTTCGTAATGACATCACACAGTCACAATTTAACCCTTTGTGTTAAAAATAAAAATAAAAATAAAAATAAAAATAATTACACCGGCTACGTTGACATTATGTTTTTTAAATTCAGAATTATTTTGTCTGCTTAATGTCTGGATGTCTACTGGAAGAAAATGACTACGCCCACTTCCTGTTTTACTTTTCTTTTTTTTTTTCCAACTATCAACATATTATATGCTGATGACTAAGACTAATGCTGAAAATGCAGAGAGAAAAAAAGTTACATGTTGTATTTATAAACTGAAGCACATGCATACTGATGAAAACATGTTTATGTATATACTGGCAAATGCACTTTTACACACACACACACACACACACACACACACACACACACACACACACGCCTTGACATGTCTCATGAGGACCAAGTTTGTGATCAAGTACCATTAGGTTGTGAGTGTAAAAATATTTTTTAATAAAATACAATAAAAAAAAATTTGAAAACTAAATTAAATGTAAAAATTAATGAATAAATAATACAAATTTAAAATATAAATGACATAAAAATAATTAATACATAAAAAAAGTTAACATTTTCAAACCTTTGCACCCGTTTCCCATATGCTTTATGGGGACTTCCTAAAAAAAAAAACAAATCCATGTATTTATAGGGCCACATCATTTACATTTTACTAGTGGGGACCTACATTTCCATTTAACCCCCACAGGGACCTGAATTCTGGTCCCCATAGTGTCAGAAGTCCCCAAGGTGTGACTGTGTAAACATACAGTGTCCCCATAAAGATAGGAAAACAGGGACACACACACACACACACACAGGTCATTCATCACAGTGCAGTCTTTCCTCTTCACCCTTCACCTTCTACCTCTACATTGTGAACACTTGACCTTTCAGACACATGTGTGTATATTGTGTAGTTTGTGTAGATTGTGTAGTTTGTGTAGTTTGTGTAGATTGTGTAGATTGTGTAGATTGTGTAGTTTGTGTAGATTGTGTAGTTGGCTTCTTGTGCATCTATTGTCAGAAGGCCAGGCCCAGATGAAAGCTAAAGCCAAAATAAAGTGTGTTACCAGGCAGGGTAGCTCTGCTTTCTTGTGTCTCCTGTGTCTCCAGAGGACACCTTCAGTGTTTGTCTTTGTCTTTCTTTTCTATTTCCACTTTTCTTTCCTCACAACATTACAGACTAGTTCAGTTTGTGGAAACTCCCAAAATGATCCAAGATGAATCATTTATTTTCAGTTCACATAGAAATTACAGGAAAATCAGCTCTGATCTCGACCCATCGGACCAACAAGCACAAGTCCCCAAAAAAGTCTCTTTTTCCTTCCATTTCTTTGGCCTTCTTCTCTTCGTTACTCCTCCCCGATCACATGTTTTGGAGTCCGTCCTTTGATTGGTCCACGACCTTTGCCCTGTCCACTCTTTCTGTCTGTGTACTGTGTGTTTTGGATTCATGGTGTGTGTGTTTTTCCTTAATAACCTTCCTTTGTAAATGTTCTGCACTTATTTAGTTTCCACCTTCATAGTGCTTTACATCAGCCTCACATTCACCCATTCACCCATTCATACACCAGTAGGGTTCTAAGGTTCTGTCAGTCCTACTGGGTTCAGTGCCTTGCCCAAGGACAGAGCCGGGACGACCTTTGGACGACCCACTCCAAACTGAGCCACAGCCGCCCTTTGTTAAAACATGACAAACTCATAACATCGTCTCCAGTCAGTCTGTCCTCAGGCTGGAAACGGGGAAACCATGAACCATAGTAACCCCCAAAAATATTATCAAGTTTGTGCTCGACATTAGACAGTGTCCATCAGTGATGTGTGGACTGACACGGAGTGAGTGAGTCGCTTGTTTTGACAAACAACAACAAATCTACGTGGGTTTTCTCCAGGTACTTGGGTTTCCTCCGACCATCCAAACACATGCACTGATAGGTTAACTGGTTAACTGGTTAACCAGTTAACCAGTTAATCTAAATCACCCATAGGTGTGAATGTGACAGTGATTGTTTGTCTATATATGTTCAGCCCTGAGATGAACTGGAGACTCATACAGGGTGACCTCTGACCCCGCCTTCACCCATTGGAGCTGGATTAGACCCCCAGTGACCCCAGTGACCCCAGTGAGGATGGGTTCAGATGATGAGACAAGACAAGATTACTTCAATTCAAGATTTGTTTTTGTTTGATTCAAGATTTTTCCGTAACTCAAAATTTTTTCTTTCTTAATTAAGTTTTTCCTTTCCTTAATTCATCTTTTTTTAAATTAATTCAACATGTTTTTGGTTCATTCCAGATTCATCAGGGGTGTTGGTTTTTTTTGCCTAAGTCAAGATTTTACTAAAAAATGTTTACTTAATTCAGGATTTTTTTGTTGTTTTTGCTTAAGTCCAGACTTTTTTTTTGTTTAATTCATAATCCTTTTTTTGTAATTCAAGATATTTTTAGGCTAACTCAAGATTTTTTTAAATGTATTTATTTATGTTGCTGACTTTTTTTAGTGCGATTAAACATTTTTAATTTATGCCTTTGCTTAATTTAACCAATAAAACAAACCCAAACCTACAGTAAATCCAGATGTGTCACCATCAGTGGAGACATTTTCTATTGTGTTTCCATTTTTCCAGGTTTTAGGAGCTAATGTTTGTGGATGTATTTGAACGTCGTGAACGCTGACAGCTGCACACATTCACCACTGACTGGATAAAAACCATCTGTGTGTAGATACAAAATCATTCCAAATCTCTCAATCAATTCCACGGTGTTATATAAGCATCTGGAGAGGAAAAAAAGAAAATAAAATCAACAAATGGGATGATGTGGTTTAAAGGAAGCTCAGATGGTTGGAGAATCTTCATGTTATAATTTGCTTTTTTAGGGAAACGACTGCTGCCAGAAAGTCGTCATGGGAAAACGGTACAACATGTTCCAAGTTGTTGAAAATCCTTGCAGAACATTAAAGTGACGCAAACTGGGGAAAAAAACCCTTAATGGACGCCTTCATGGCCCATATTACAGAACTGGTCGTTTTTCCATCGGATATATGCAAAAAAAAAAGTCAAGTTTTTCCATTAAATCACAAATATGCTGATTATTATGAGATAATACAAGAAGTCATTCTATAAACAAGGAAATTTAAATAAATAATGTTTTAAGATCAAAATAAGTTCAAGATTTTTTTTCCTTAATTCACGATTTTCTTCTTAATTTAAGTAATTTTTTTAGAATTCAAGATTTTTTTTTGCTTAATTCATGATCTTTTTGTAATCCTAGATATTTGATAATATTTTTTCTTAATTCCAGATTTTTTTCCCCTTAATTCAAGATTTCTTTCCTTAATTCAAGGTATTTCTCACTAATTCAATGTTTTTTTTTTCCTCAATTGAAGATTTTTTTGTTTAATTTAAGATATTTTTGCTTAATTAATATTTTTCTTTCTTCATTCAAAATATTTTGGATTAATTTGCAAAGTTTTTAAAATTTTTTCATTCACTATTTTTTTTTTTACTTCAATTATATTTTTTTAATTAAAAGAAGTAGAATGAATCTAAGTCATGCAGGCCACTGGGCCACGAGGACCAGATTCTAGATCCACTGTTCTATTAAATGAGTGACTTTGCTGCAGGCAGTGTTTTTATTTACATTTAATTAACTGGCTGTTGTTCTGCTGTAATTGCCTGGTGCATCATCTCCATGTATCAGCCGACAGGGGATCAATTGATTATATGTTTTCTATTTCAAACCTTGGCACAAATGTATATGTGCATGCGCTCATTGTTGGCCAGAGAAATCTTTAAAGACGTCATAAAGTCGTTTGTGTGTGATCTGGTTTAACGGGATGATTAGGCAGCACTCAGGGAAAAGCTAACACACACACACACACACACACACACACACACACACACTGTGATCATCAACAACAATGAGAGCGATTAAAGAAAAACATTTAACATCTAAATGAGGTGAAGAGTCGCACTGGTATTTATTTAACTGTTATCAACTATTTATTTAACTGTTATCAACTATTTATTTAACTGTTATCAACTATTTATTTAACTGTTATAACTGTTGTATAAAGTGAAGATATTTATGAACAAATGTAGGAAAAGTCAAAAGTTCATAGAAAATAAATACTCCAGTAAAGTACAGATACTAAAAAAATCTACTTAAGGACAGTAATAAAGTACTTTTATTAAGTTACTTTCCAGCTCTGCCTGTAACACACACACACACACACACACACACACACACACACACGTTTAAATGTCTCATGAAGATTATGTTTTTAAATCAAGTAGCAATAGGGTAGTGAGTGTAAAAAAAAAAAGTAAATAAAAAAGTAATAATGAATTAGAAAACTGAATTAAATGTAATAAGTAAATAAACATTAAAGATAAAAAAATAAAAAAAATAATATTTTTAACAAATTATAGATATAAAATTAAAAATACCCTCAATACTCATATCATATAATTTGGACTTCTTATCTCATAACTGATCCATTTAATTTCATTTTCTGCTTCAGTAATTTCTCTCAGTTTTTGGACATTTTCACTGAACACCGAACACCTACAGTTGTAGTACACGCGAGATGTTCACTACTTTTAGTATATACTGAACTACTGTAGCACACACACACACACACACACACACACATATGACATCTCTGCTGGGTGAATCCTCACACTCATCACAGTTGCGTCACTCACTTACAGATCCACTGCCAGTCTAAGCTGCTTGTACTTTTTCCTCTCATAATGTTTTACTTTTTCTGTCATAATTTGGACTTTTTACCTCATGATTAGACTTCACTTAATGTGTCTTATAGTCCAGTGTGCCTTATATATGAATAACCTAAAAATAAAGCATTAATTAACAGATAAAACTCTGTTCCATCTTAAAGTGTAAACCGATTGTATTTTTTTGATCCGTTCGATCTCATCTTCCACTTCGACATTTTGTCGCCAACCTCCGTCTTCTTCGAGGCACAAATCTACAGTTGCCTTTTATTGGAAAACAGCTTCTGGCCCGACTGGGACAGAAATACATTGGCCACAAGTCTGAATTTCACACATATGATGAATAAGAGGAGTAGCACTGCCCCCATGAAAAAACACAAAACACATGTATATATATATATATATATATATATATATATATATATGTGTGTGTGTCTCTGGCAGTCAATGAGTTAAAGATTGTTTATGCATAAATACTCATTTCGCCCTCACAAACGATGCACAAATGAATGAAAATGCTTTTATTTATATATTTCTATGATATGATATGATATGTGACCCGCCACCACGAAACCAGGCATAAGTCGCGCTGAGCCGTTCAGAGCTACAGCCAAATTTAGGCTGGAAGGCAATTCTTTATTAGTGTTTACATCTTATCAAAAAACGGTACCTTAACACCTCTATGTTCAGTTCATGTGGTCATTACATTGAAATCCAATCAATAAAGGTGTTTATTGACTCAATTATTTAAGCGGTGACAAAAGTTTAAGGATTGCTGAGCAAAGACAAAGACGACTTCCACCTCTTTTCGCCGAACAAAACGATCTCCGTTCCGTGGGTAAACACCCAAGTGTTTGGTACGAGGTAAAAGCTTATATTGAATGTTCTGTCCAATGGTGTAAGCCAAATGATTATAATACGTCACACTTCTGTCCTATTATTATAATATATAAAACTTCTGTGACATGTCCATCAGAGTGTCCTTTAACATCTGTCAACAATTTGTGTCAATCGGATACAAATTATTATGCGTTGCTAAGGACTTCCTACCCCAAAACAGTCCAAAACTTTAACGGACAATATCTAAAAATATGCAAATTGAAAAATGTGTCCAAATGTGGATATTAAAATGACCATAACTTTGGTTCTACTTGTGATAGAAACATCATTTTTTCACCATCTTAAACCTTAGTTTTATAAACATAGCACAGTATCTTTCATGTGTTTTAAATTGGGCGGCTGTCATTTCAGTCCCAAACGTCCAGGGCTGTCACTGAAGCAACATCACATAAATCTGTCGTCTTCAGGATAGAGTCAGCCCACCACGGCCACTGAGCAAAGTGAAAGGAGGGTCATTTGTCAGACACTGGGAGGCAGCTGGAAAATTGGGAAACATCCTTCAATGTTCAACATGTGACTCATATTTTCACTCAGAGCAGGTTTGACTCTTTATGTCTGAACGACAACAAGTTGTTTAAGGCATCATCTGCATGGAAACTAACTAGTGTAAAACCGACGTCCTTTCTGAACAGATTGGCCTTTAGTCAAAATGGGACCGGTGTGATGGGTACCCCAAAATGATATGTTTGGAAAACAGGTCCCAGAGTAGGAAGATCAGGAGACAGTGCCGTTTTTGGGATGAGTAAATCATGTGCGTTCAAACCCACGTCATGACCACGTGACCGGAAAAAACAGGAGCTTTGCACCCGTAGTGTAAACACATCATCTTCATTTTTAAAAATAAAAAAAAAAATTATAAAGTTTCAAAATGAACTGAAAAAAAGAATAATAAAAAAGTAATATTAAAAAAGACAATAAATAAAAAGTGAAAAAAGATAAATAAGTTTAAAAAAATAAACATAAACAAACACCTTTGAAAAATACATGTTTGACTTTGCTTTATGGGGACTTCTGGAAAAAAAACAACTAATTAATGTATTTATGGGGCCACATCACTTATATATGGCTAGTGGGTACTTCTATTTATATTTAACCCTCGTGGGGACCTGAATTTTGGTCCCCATAGTGTCAGAGGTCCCCATGGTGTGACTGTGTAAACATATCAATGTCCCCATTAAGATAGGAATACACACACACACACACACACACACACACACAGTGATTACAAACATCTCATCCAACCAATGTTGGGTTACATTAACTACATGTTGACTCATCATAACCTTTGACCTTGAGTGAACTTAACCCTTTAAAATAAAATAAGCAACAAAATTAGCAAAAACTGCCAAAGTGATCAATAAAATGAACAAAACTCAATTGTAAACTAACAAATATGTAACGTAAAGACACCAACGGAACACAATTGAAGACAAATAATAAAATAAATAACCAAAAATAAGAAACAACATCAACAGAAACAAAGAAATATTCACAAAATAACATGAAAAATGCAACCCCCCCCCCCCCCCCCAAAAAAAACCAAAAACAAAAAAACAACCACCACAAAATAAAATGGAAGTAAAAAAAAAAAAAAAGAATAAATAATGTTGTAACTAGTTTCCAGTAGTTTTAGTTTGGGCTTTTTCTTTTTCTAAATCAGTTCCATCAACAAAATTATCAGTAAAATAACAAAAAAAAAAGTAGAATTTTTCTGAATTTTTAAACTAAAGCATCCATTCAGACCCTGTCAGTGCATCAGGGGTTAAAGGTCAAACCTATGGTAGAGCCGTCTCTCTCTTGTCTCCATATTCACTGTTATTTAAATTTCATGGGATAATAAAGAACCTAATTTCAAAGTAAAAGTGTTGTGACTGAACTGCTGATGCCAAAACTCTACTTTCCTTTCATTTTAATTTCAACTGTCAGAAAGTACCAGTTTATTGATTATTTTCTTCCGTTCCTGCCTGATGACGGCTGAGATGAAAGCATTTTTTTAATCAACTGGGAGGGGGGGAATGATAATAAAATAAAACTCACTCAAAACTGTCATTTTCTCGGGGCTGAGAGCCTCTTAGAGACAAATAAAATAAAAAATACGTCTTAGAAAATGACAGATGAGTTGAACGAAGACAAAGCATCCGCAGGCAGAAGCAGATTTATATATTTAACCATACGCTCTGATCTCATGTGTGATAGATCACACCATATTCTCACATAAAAAAAAAAACATTAGGAGGATCAACCCACAATCTGGTATTTTATCACAACATGTAATTAACATTTAACCCTTTAATGACGGGTGACTCAGCGGTGACACGTTCTGGATTCATGATTGATTTTAAATATTCATTAAAATTAACAGTTACAGAATAGAATGTGTTCTTTACTTAGATAATTAATTACATCTGGTTTTTCCCTCTTATTCTGACTTTAATACAAATTTTAAGTTTTTTAAAAAACTTTTTTTTCTTAGAATTCCGAATGTTTTTCATCATAATTCCCAATTTTTTCCCTCAGAATTCGGTCTTCAGTTCTGATTTTAATGTCAGAAATCTGTCTTTTTTTTTTTTAGAATTATGACAGTTCTTTTTCCTCATATTTCCACTCTTTTCCTCCTCAGAATTCAGACTTTATATGACCTAATATTTAAGACTTTTTGTTTAATAATTATGACTTTTTTTTAATCTCAATTCTGCCATTTTATCTCATAATTGTAACTCTTTCTCTCATAATTATGCATTTCTTATCTCATATTTAGGACGTTTTATCTCAATTCACGGCCAAAAAAAAAAATGCTGTTTTACTTTTAAATTTTTGCACTTTATTACAATTGAGAAGTTGTCTTATTTTTTTATTTTTACTTCAATAAAGCAGTTAAATCAGTACTTTTTACCAGAGGACTTATTTCCACACCTGTATCTATACTTGTAGCAGCTCTGCACACACACACACACACACACACACACACACACACACACACACACACACACACACACACACACACACACACACACACACACACACACACACACACACACACACACACACACACACACACACACACACACACACACACACACACACACACACAGTGTCATCTAATAGACTCAGTGCGCCCTCTACTGGTCACATGTCAGAATGCATCATCAAACCTTCATCCAACAGACTGGGATCCTGACAACAAACTTAATCACTGTTGACAAGCATTTCATCTCAATGACAATTAATTCTGGGTCACTAACACACTTAATTAAAGCTTAACAAGTATAAAAAAAAACACTGTTTGAAAACATATGTCACACTTACTCTGGCTTTTATTGTAATTATTCTATCCTCAACACAGAAAATGTTATGGTTATTTAAAAAAAAAAAAAAAGAAATAAAACTTACATTCACAGTTGTTAAATTATTTGTCTTGTTTTAAATGATATTTTCTCGTAATAATTTCTATTTATTTAACTATGCTCCATCTCCATACACCAAAAATTTGCCATTTCAACAATTATCAATATTCTGAAGTTATTCACAGAGGGACTTTTTAAATAAATAATTCCTGGTTTGATTTATGCATTTCATTTTTTTATACATTCAAAAAAATTATTTTATTTATAATTAAAAATATATATTTATTTTTATTTATTTAGTTGCATTCAATTTCCCAAATGTCAACATAATTATTTTTATTTTATTAAAAAAAATGTGTTTACACTCACTACCCAATGGCTACTTGATTACAAAATGGGTCCTCATGTGTCATGGAAACGAGTGTGTGTGTGTGTGTGTGTGTGTGTGTGTAAAAGTGCATTTGTCAGCATATACATAAACATGTTTTCATCAGTATGCATCTTTTTCAGTTTATAAACAAAACACATAACTTATTTTCTATCTGCATTTTAAGTTGTGTGTGCTCTTATTTCTATCTTTATGGGGACTTTGATATGTCCGCCCATAAACAGTCACACACAGTCATGTGATGTCAACCAAAATTCAGGTCCCCACAAGGGTTGAATATAGATGTACTGTCCCCACTGGTAAAATGTAAATCTGTATGAAGTATGTAAAATCATGCAAATGATGTGGCTCCATAAATACATAAATAATTCAAATACATAAATACATTTTTCTTTTTTTTCTTTAAGTCCCCACAAAGTATAAAGCATAGAGGAAACAGGTGTAAAGGCAAACATGTATTTTTCAAATGTTTGAAGATGTTTACAGAAATCATCATGCTTTGGAAATTAAATAATTTTTACAACTCATAAAACTAGACCTTGAGCCTGTTATTATGATTATGTGTGTGTGTGTGTGTGTGTGTGTGTGTGTGTGTGTGTGTGTTTGTTTTACCTTTAATATTCATCCACTGACTCAGGAATATTTGAATAATGACGGCAAATCCTGGAAAAAAAAATCATATCTTACCAATATCTCTTTTCTATTGGCCAGAAAAAAACCCCCATTTAAACCAGTTTAAACTCGATAACAATCAGCTTTTGGTGGCAGTGGGAAAGGCACAATGACCTCAGCAGTGATGTGGGTTAAAATCACCGTAAGTATCTGTTTCAAGGCCTGAGCCCCACCCCTTCACCTTAGCCCCTCCCCTCTGGCTAACTGAGCATTGGTACAACACTACACCTTCATGTGAACATGTAAAAGAGGGGTGAGGGTAAAGGGTAGAACTGTCCAAAGTCTAATGTTTTTACTGCGGCTGTTAAATTATAAAAATGTTAAAAATGTAAAACCATAAATAAAACAATGAAAACTCTAGTGTAAAAATGTCCTGAAAGTTTCCACTTAATTCGATATTCGATATCTATCTATCATGTCGAGTTCCCTCGGGAATCTCGGCATAAGTTCGACATCTCCAGGGCTCTCCAGGTGCTTCTGTCCAACATGCTGGTCTCGATTTCGGTGGTACTCTCGAGTCCAGTGTCCTTTCGCAAGAGATCTCAATAGGTCAGATGTTGTCTTCCCCTAGTTGCCATAACTTGTGTTGGTTCCCATAAAATTAGATTACTTGCTGCTAGGTTTTTATCTCTCACGCAGTGCCCGGCCAGTTTCATTCTGCGGCTACGTATCTTCTGGGATATTCTAGGGAGTTTACCGTACAGCTCTATATTTGTCATGTGGTCCTGCCATCTAATATTTAAGGCAATTCTTAGCATACGTGTGTAGCAGCTATCTAGTTTCTTTTCACTTTCAGCTGTCAGGGTCCAGGTTTCGGCACCATACAGTAGGATGGATTCTACCGTAGAGGAGAAGAGTCTTCTCTTGAGGTTCCTGGACATACATGACTGCCATATCTTCTTGAGGCGATGGAGTGCCTGCCAGGCTTGGGCTTTTCTTGCTTTGATGTCCTTCTCGGCGGAGTCTACCCATGATCCAAGGTACTTGAAGTCATCGACTACCTCCAAAGTAGTACCATCGAGTGTTTTGATTATGACTTCTTCCTCAGCAATGTTGTATGCCTTTACCTTGGTTTTCTTAGCGTTTAGCCCTAGACCAACTTTCTTACATTCTCATTCCACACTGAGTAGCAGTTCTTGGGCCTGTCTCACAGTGTCCGAGATGAGTGAGATGTCGTCAGCAGCATATTCAAGCATGTCAAGAGCATATTCGATATAATAACCAAGTTTACCAGCATCTTTGACTTGGTCCTCTACCAACACAACCATGGGCTTCTGCACTGGTACTGGTACTGGTACTACGATCAGAAAATGGTGAAAAACGTGCACGGCTTCAGGTGCTGAGAAGAATATCTTCAGATGATGGTAAGTCCTGAAGTCCAAAATCAAAATGGAAGTAAAACTAAAGTTATGCTAAAGGAGTAAAGAAGAATTTCAAATACTTTTATGTAACCTACCTCAAACAAATCATATGCTTCGAGGCTCTTATAAGTTTGCATTTTTTCATACGAGATAATGTATTGCACACGTGTGAGTATCACAAAAATATTTCCCGATGGGGCTAAACAAATATTTTTCGATAGTCACGTGTGGGCTATACATTATCCCGTTTATTCTACGGGTTATTCCAGCTTATTACTGCTACTACTCTAACGGATTGGATAAAATAACCGTTAAAACGAAGCAAATATTTACTTTCAAAGTGGCCGAACTACCTGCGGAGTGATATGGTAACGTGAATCTGAAGTGTTGGCAGCGGGCGTTAATGGTGCAGTGGGCGGTTATCGAAAAAAATCTGCCCACAGAATGCTGGCAATGTCCATTCAAAGTGAATGGGAGCTGTCGCAACATTCTAGAGGGTCGCAGATTAATCATGTATATATGTCACAACTTTCGATGAGCCACAAAATATTAGGCCACGTCGTGCGGTCATTTCGCCAAGAACCTGTCGGTAATTTATAGGGACCACTCTCCAGTTGATCCCTGCTCATTTCCGTTCACACTGGTCTTTTGCGGAGAGCAGACGTTTATCAAAATAGTTGTAGGACAACTTAACGGAGCTATCTGTCTAGTGTTGCTATGTTATTGTTTTCCCCTTTTAAAATGGCGCCGCACATTATGAGGCGATGCGGTGACGTCCAGTGAAGCTATATATAGTTGAGTCCATACTGAACGCACGCTGCAATTGTCGTGCATCTGAAAAGACGACACTGCCGTCACTTCTGCTTTACGTCACACCAGTTACAATGGTGCCATGTAGCTCCACCCTGTGACACTGATTGGCTCCTTTGTTTTGAAGAAAACCTGAACCCTCATGGTACCCGGATGGTTGCGTGAGCATAGTGAAATGCAGCCTGATGATGCGAGTCAGGTTCAGGGGTTAATATTTTGTAAATGTCGTCATTGTACAGAGGAACAGTGGGGGGGGGCTTCAGATTCCAGGGGTCTGTTTCACAAAGCAGGTTTAATGAAAACTCAAGAGTCTGTTAACCTTAAAATGTCGATTTTTTGAGGTTAACAAACTCAGAGTTTTCTTTAAACCTTCCTTGTGTTAAAAAAAAACATTACTCTCACAGACTAAAGACTTAAGATTTTATTAAAACTTTACACTTTTAAACCAAAACGACTCTGATTAAGACTTTTCGTGAGTTCCCTTTTGTGTAGAAAAACATTTTGGAGGAAAAGTTCCAGTTGAGTCTTTTATGCAGATACTGTTATTATTCCCTTTAACTTTATAGAAGTCTGATTAAACAGACCGTCACACACACACACACACGCATATACACACACACACACACATATACACACACACACACACACACACACACACACACAGTTCCCTGCAGATTTCTGCCTCTTCCTCTTCTGTTGCTGTGCGTGGTTTCCATGACAACAGGAATCATCCTGGCACCTTGAGTCACATGTTGCTCCATATTTACACTGTAAAAAAAACCTACATCTGCCCAAGTGTGTTTTTGTCATTTCTAGTCCAATTATCTCATCACACTTTAAATCAGACAGAATCACCTGAAGAGGAACTTTCCAGAACTTTTGTTGCTTTAATGACGCAATGTAGCCACAAGAGGGTACTGTACCGATCCAAAGCCCGGACTGCTTTAATGAAGCAAAAATAAATAAGTAAATCTTGAATGAACCCCCTCCCCCTGGAATTAAGTGTTTTTTTAATTAAGCAAAAAATATCTTAGATTAGGCCCAAAAAAATCCTGAAAAGGAAAAAAAAATTGGAATTATTTTTTATTTATTTTTTATTGAAATAAGCAAAAATAAATAAGTAAAACTAATAATTTTGAATTAAGAAAAAAATTCCAATTAAGCAGAAAAAAACATTGACTTAAGCAAAAAAAATCTGCCAGTAGTGAAAATCAAAATGGTCTTAAAATCAGATTTTCTAGATCTATTGCCTATAAATCTATTCTTTGTGATTCTGTCTGATTTTAAACACTATGACATATTTGGACTAAAAATAATAAAAACACTTGTTCATATGTAGATTTGTTTCCATTGTGGCTCCTGTTGACTTGTGTCCGAGGCCAAGGTTGCAGTTAAATCCACTTTAAACAGAATATTAGCGTCTTAACTGCTTTT